>JADRCD010017483.1:0-18554 GCA_019843815.1 Montemys delectorum
TTTTTTTTTTTTTTTTTTTTTTTTTTAGGATTTATTGACTTCCTCTTTAAAGGTCTCTATCATCTTTTAAGATTGGATTTGAAGTCATTTTATGTGCTTCAGTTGTTTTGGGATATTGAGGGCTTTCTGTAGAAGACTGACAGTGCTCTGAATGTGCCGTGCTGCACTTGGTTTTTGATTCTATTTTTGGGGGGACATTTAGCCAGCCATCTGTTTGTCTTTGGTTTATGGATAATCTGGATGTAGTAACTATAGGAAGAGAAGTTGACCTTGGTGTCCTGGTATAGCAGGCCTCTGATCAGTATCATTGGTTTGTATGGTTCTGTATCTGCAGGTATGTTTGTTTTAAGCTCAGCATATCTAATGAAGATAAGAGAGGTGGCTGAGGAATGGATTTCTCCTGGAACTGAAAGGCTCTTCTTGCTCCAGAGGACTCAGCTAACAGGGCCCAAGTCTTTCTTTGTACAAGTTTTCTTTGGCTATCATTGATCTTTTGTGTCCCTAGATTGCTTTTAGTAGCATGAACATTTTGGCTACATTAGTCTTTGCAACCCATAAGCATGGTAGGTTTTGCTATCTTCTATGTTTTTTTTTTTCTAAGTCTTTTTCTTCAGAGTCTAAAATTTTTCATTGAAGTGTTTTATGGTTGTTTCCTTGGTTGAATTAATTTCCAAGTATAGTGTATATTTGTAGGTATGTGTGTTTAGGGAGGTTCCCCTTTCTCTTTTTGTGTGTCTCTCAAATTCTCAGTGTGTGGTTATTTCCATGACTTAATTTTCGGTATTTGTCATTATTAATTAGAAATTCTTGTGTGCCTACCACTTTGTCAAAAAGAACCAAAGTTTTTATAATCTCTATGAGTCTTTGGTAGAGTCTTTAATGTTTATGAGTAAAGATATATCACTTACAAACAAATATACTTTGACTTCTTTTCATATATATATATATATATATATATATATATATATATATATATGTGTGTGTGTGTGTGTGTTCTTTTATTATTACTCTAGATAGGCTTTCAAATGCTATACTGAATAGGAGTAAAAAGAATACAAATTCTTTGCTTCTGATCTCAGTGAGAATGTTTCATCTTTAGAGTGTTGAATATGAGTTTGTTGTAGCCTTAGTCATGCTTAGGAATACACTTTCCTTTTTTATACTCTCTTGGGACTTCAGCATGAAGAAATATTGAGTTTTGTCAGAAGGCTTTCCTGCATATAATGAAATGATCTTGTAATTTCTATCCTTGAGTCCATTTAGCTAACAAATTATGTGTTTTAATTCATTTCCACATCTTTGCATCAAGCCCAAAGGTGATCTTAAATTCGGTTTGCAAGTATTTTATTTGCAGTGCTTTTATCTGTATTCACCAGATACAACAGACTCTAATTTTACCTTTTCTGGTGTCTTTTCTAGGCTTGTTACCAAGGTAGTGTGTTCTTCATAAAAGGCTTTGGAAGGATTCTTTCTTATTTGAAACAATTTGAGTAGTGTATTTTATCAGCTGTTCCTTGAAGTTCTAGTAGAATTCTACAATGATCTATGTGTTCTGAGGCTTCCTTTTGTTTGAGAAATTAGTTGTTTGATGTTGTTGTTATCATAAGTGCCTCTTATTACAGATTTGTTTATTTACTTCTTGGTTTAATTTGAGTATGCCATAAGTGTCTCAAAATTTATCAGTTTCTTTTATGTTATTCAATTTAGTGGCATAAAGGTTTGGAGGTATGTTCTTATGCTTTTCTGAATTTCATTGGTGCATGTCATAATGTCTACCTTCTTATCTCTAACATTGTTCATTTGAGTCTCCTTTCTCTTTCTTTTTGTTAAATTGGCTAGGAATTTGTCAACCCTCATTTTCTCTTCAATGAACTATTTTTTTCTATGATAATTATTGTTCCTTATTTTTCACTAATTGTCCCCCAACCTAATTATTTGGATTCTTATTTGTTGTTGCTTTTCCAGGGACTTAATGATTTTATTTTATTTATCTTTAATTTATTCCTTGAGTTCTGAAATATTTTGATATGGATACTTAGTGGTATAAGCTTTCATTAATTCTGCCCCTTATATCTCAAAGAGTTTTGAAATATTTTCTTTTTTAGTTAGTTTTTGGAATTCATAAATGTTTATTTATTTTACTTTATGTGTGTAAGTATTTTAATTCCATGTATATCATTCACCACTTCTGTGCCTGTTGTCCACAGAAGTCAGAAAGAGTGTCAGATACCCTGGAACTGCATGATTGTGAGCCAACCTGTGTGTGACAAGAACATAATCATTTCCTCTGAAGGAGCAAAAGGTGTTATTAATTAGTGAGTCATCTCTCCAGCCCCAGTACCAGAAATTTTATAATTTGCTTCTGGTTTCTTTAGTGAACCATCCAGTATTCAAAGATGTGTCATATATTACCCTTATGTTTGTCTGCAGTTTCTAGGACTCTTGTTTTCTAGCTTTATTACATTGTTGTTAGTGATCTTTTGTAAGTATCAGTTTTCTTCTTAACCTTGCTAGCTCCCAATTAATTGAGAATAGACTATTATATTTTTTTAACAAGATTTAAGTTCACAACATCTGTGCAGGATTACCCTGTTTTATTCCTCTAAGCTAGTATGGCTATCTCCCAGTCAAAATCTCAGTGATTCTTGCATGTTAGTACTGATTTGGCCTTCTTGGCTCAAAGTATTTTCTTAGGGTATCTCCAGGATTCTCTGCCTGTGGTCAATCTCTAGTCCCTGCCTGGCCTTCTCTCTCTTGCTGTCTTCTTCCTCCTCCTTCTTGCTAGGAGAAATTCCATCCTTATTCTCTCCCCTGTTCAATCACTGGCTGATCAACTAGCTTTAATAATTGGGAAGCAACGTCTATACAACTTTGAGACAGAAGATTATCAGATTAAGGACAGATATGGGGCCAGAAATCAACATTTGACTAATACAAAGATAATCTTTACACAGGAAACAATAACATCATGCCTATATATTTTTGTCAGGTAAATAACAGAATGCAAGTTTTATTTTCCTGTATTTATTCCTGCTTGCTTTATTTTCTAATATGTGATCATTTTTGGAGAACATTCAATGAGCTGCTGAGATCATATGCTCTTCAACGTTTGGTAAGATATTCTGAAGAACATTTATTGTAGAATGCTAGGTCCATTTTACTCTGATATTATTTCACTTCTATGTTACTTGTTGTTTTCTAGATGACTGATTTATTGTTTAGATATGGTATTGAAGTTATTCACTCTTGTTGTGTTAGGACTAATCTGTGATTATATAATTGTTGTATTACTACACTTTATGCTTGATGGAGATGTTCTAAATTTGTAATAGCCTCCTTGTGGAATCTTCCTTTAAGGAGTATGAAGAGATCCTCCTTATTTGTTCTGAGTAGTTTTGATTTGAAGTCTATCTTGTCAGTTATTTGATTAGCCATGCCTACTTGAGTCTTAATTTTATTTTCTTAGAAAATCACTTTCCATCCTTTACTGTAAGATGGCATCTACCTTTGGTTGTAAGACATGTTTTGTGGTTTTATGAGTGGGACAAATTCTGTTTCCTAAACCAGTCTGGTAGTCTGGGTTTTTTTTAAGTTGGACAATTGAGACCATTAATATTCAGATATAGTAGTGGAGGATGTGTTTTAGTTCTTGTCTTGTGTTGATTTTGTATTATTTTCTTGGACCTCCTTTTATTAACTCTCCTGATAGTGTTTATTTATCTTTGACAGCCAGTTGTGTGTGATAATCATTCTTTTTAGACTTAAGCATTACTTCTAGAATCCTCTATAGAGATTCTTAAGTATCATAATTTCCTGTGTATTTTTATCATGGAATGTTTACTTCTTCAAATATAGGGCACATTATTTCTGTGCATAATACTTAGCTTGGCAGTTGTAATCTTTCAGAATTTGGAATACATCCTTTCAGATTCTTCTGCTTCAAGTGTTTCTACTTCATGTACACTCCATTGTTTTTCTGATGGGCATGTCTTTGTAAGTGACTTTGCCTGTGTCTATCAAAGCTTTTTAATGTCCTTTATTTTATATTTAAAGTATTTTAGCTATAGTATGTCATGTGAAGTTTCTTTTCTGGCCCTGTCTGTTTTCTATAGACCTCTTCTACTTAATTGAACATCTCTTTCTGTAGATTTGTGGACTTTTCTACTATGACGTTATTGATAATAATTGCTTTGCTTTTGTTTTGGTATTATTCTCTTGCTTTGCATCTAAAATGTGAAGATTGGGTGTTTTTATGGAGTTACCCAGCTCTCCCCTTTCTACACTAATATATATGTATGCACTATATATTCATTTATTGTTGACCATTATTGAATGATAGAATTTCTCTACCTTGTGTTCCAGTCTTGATATTCATATTCTCTGTTCAACACAATACAGTCTTTCAATGAAGTTTTCTACTAAGCTTACAGAGTTTTTCATTTCCAGGCTCATTTCAATTTGACTTAATTTTCAGTAATTGTATTTCTTTACCGAATTCTATTTTTACATTTTTATTGACTTCCCTATTCTTTTTAGCTTTTTTGTTTTTATTGCTTTTGGGTAAATTAGTGTCTTCTTTTAGTTGTTTTGCAGGTTTTTTTTTTCTATAGTGTAAGACCCTGTCTAGCCTTAGCTTACTGGGAAACCCCCTGAGTGAATCACATGGAGCCTGATAGATGCAAAAAGCATGGGGATTTTTAACGTTCCAGTGCACTGGGTCTGTCCCAGACCCTAAGGAGAGGAGAGGAAGACCCTGCACAGCTTGTTCAGTGAGCTTTTATACAATTTTCAGGGCAATAGCCATTAGACACAATGTGATTGGCAAAACAGTGTGACTTTTTAAACTGATTGGTCTTCAGGGAATGAGGTGGCAAAGACTTCCCTTGTCTGAAGGTGGGCAAAGGTCTACCTTGTGGAATGTGTCCCCACCTGAAGGTTGGTTCTAACCCTGTGATCTGAGGAATGTTAATTAGCCTTTCCCTTCTGGAGAGTTCCACCACCTTTCCAAAGTTCCTGAGCTTATCTTTTTTGGGAGGGGGAGTGGTGGTGGCAGGGGATGGGACAGGGTTTCTCTGTATAGCCTTGGCTGTCCTGGAACTCCCACTGTAGACCAGGCTGGTCTTGAACTCAGAAATCCACCTGCCTCTGCCTCCCAAGTGCAGAGATTAAAGGTGTGTGCCACCACTACCTGGTCTGAGCTTATCTTATTAAGGAAATTCCTGGCCTCCCAGTGTTTTTCTGAGATTTCCCTGTTTACTTGGATGTTACAATAGCAATATTTTCTTAATTGTTTTAGTTATTTACATTCCAAATATATGTTACCCCTCTTCCCAGTGCTTCTTCCAATATTCCTTCAACCCTTTCCTATTCTTTTCTCCCTCCTATAGTGTTGTTGCCCTGCATCTGCTCAGCAATTGGATATGGCAGCTTGGGGAGGCAGAATGTGGGGAGTTTGACTGTGCTTATTCCAGGCAACCACCTGGGGTGGGTGTTGGGCTATAGGGAAGAGATGAGACACTAGTCCAGTGGTAGGAAAGCACAGTCTGAGGTGTGAGGAAGTCTCGGCTGGCTTGTGGGTCCTTGAGTCTGCCAAGAGGCAGAGGCCATGGACATGCAGGCTCTTGGACATGCAGGTGGCTCTGGAAGTCACAGAAAAGCAGAGAACAGAGTTAGGGGCCTGAGGCCTGGGGAAAATACCTAGCCCAGGACCAGGGAAAAAAGAGAGCTCTGGTTCTTAGCAGCAGGGATTGTTTTTAGCTTGACAGAGGCAGGCTTGGTTGCTCTTGTGGCTAGAAATGCAGAGAGGCCTTCCAATGGAGATTAGGCTGCTGCTCTGTAGGCAAAGGCCTTTTTCATGGCTCCCCACAGCAGATCTTGTTGAAAAAAAGACAATTCATGGTTCTAAACAGTTTATTGTCATGGTGGGAAAAAAATGCATTCATAAAACCATACCAGACTTCTCAGGGTGGGCCTGAGGTTAAATACCTTTTGCAGGGAGGAGTATCTGGGGAGGGAAGCTTATTGGCTACGCCCTCCAGGCCTCTAGGTACCTCATTAGCATGAAAAACTCTGTTTTGAGCCTATCTGACCATAGGACACTTTCTTCTATGTAAGAACCATGTCATGTGTTCCAAGTCTGGACTCTGCCAGGGAGCTAGGAGTCCCCTAAGTCTCAGGTATGTGCCCACTAAGTCTACTGGTCATGATCTGCTCTACCTTACCAAATTTCTGGCATGGTTTAATATCCCACATGCTCCCATAGTTTTAATCATTCTTTTAAATGTTTACCTAAGTTCTTTAAAATTGTTCTCACTGGGAGCAATTACTCTAGAGTGTTTTGTTGTTGATTCTTTAAACCATCTGTCTATTTTTCAGTCAGGCATTTATAATGTTCAGAAAGTTCAGAGAGTTCCGTTAAGACTGAGCTCCCCTTTTCCTCCCTGGGAATGGTATTTAGGGATCCAAACTCTACCCCTAGTTTCTCTCTTCAGTCAGCTACTGTCTTATGTCAGTTCTACCATCTTTCCTGGTTCATAGTTTCTGGCATTAGTTGTGGAAGTCCTTGTGCCTGTGTATATAGTCTTGCTTTAGCTCTCAGCTTCTCCGTTGGTCCAAAGCTTCTGATCTGATTTGTGAAATACCATGAGTCTGTTTGCGTATACCTGGGTCAACTTCTTTCTTTTCCCTGGGTCCACAATTTGTTCTGTGAATTATAGAACTCCCCAGCCCTGTATGCACTGTCTTGAGACAGCCTCAGTTTCCTCCCTGGATCTGCAGTCAACTGTGAATTGTAGATATTCCCATACCTCTGAAGATTTCATACTTGGTCTACTCACTATCCTCTGGGCCCATCCTCTACCTATTTCAAACTTATCATACCTAGATACCTTACTCTAGGGTTAGTTCTCTTCTCCTCTCTAGGTCTGTAACTACTGCCATTTGTTATGGAATCCTCCAAATCTGACACCTGCTCCCTTTACCTTAGGTAAGCACCCTTTCCGTACTTGAGACCATGGCTTCTGCCTCATGTTGTGAAGGATCCCTCACATAGAAATTCTATCCTGCATCAGCACTGAACTCTCTGTAAGTTGTAAACACACTTACCCAAGTCTTTGCTCTGGATAGCTTCTGGTCAATTCCTTGTCACTCTATCTTTTTCTAAAAGTGTGTTCATTGTATCTTATAGGTTCTGGTACATTTTCTTTCCATCAAGTTATCTTTATTGTATTCCATTTCATATTCTGTACTTATTTCCTTATTCATTTAAGCTTCCTATTGTTGCCCTTATTAATTTCTTTGAACACATTTATAATCCTTCCTTTGAATTCCCGGTCTAGTATTTTGTCTAAATCATTCTCATCTTGCTTGTGCTTTTCCATTAGGATTTTTGCATCTTGATAGGGCCTTTTTGGCCATCTTTCATCTTCTAGTGTCAATGTTTACAGTGTTTTGCAATGAGAGTTATAGAGTTGAAGAATAAAAGAAAGGGCTAGAATTAGGAAGTCAAACTATCCTCATTTGCAGATGACTTTATATAATGTAAAAAAAGACCATAATGTTCCACAAAACAAACAAACAAGCAAACAAACAAACTCTTAGATCTGATAACCCATTAAGCATAGTACCAGATTTAAAGTCAAGATACACATCAGTACCTTGTCGGTATAAGCATACTGAGAAAGAAAGAAGGCAACAATTCAACTCACAATTGTTTCAAAATAAACATGCTAAAATTTTTGTTTTAAAGGCACCAGAAGCAAGAAGAAATTGTGAATTTGGTATTTTGTTTAATCAGTTTATTAATTATTTGACATCAATTTCCCATTTCTTTTCTCCTCCCAGTTCACTCCAACCCCTACCTCTATCCACTCCTCCTCCATTTCTATTAGAAAAGGGCAGGCCTAGCATGGGTATCAACCAGCCATGTCGTATCAAGTATAGTAAGACTAGAAACCTCTTTTTCTACTAAGGCTACACAAGGCAGTTCAGTAGGGGGAAATGTTCCTAGTGGTAGGCAACATAGTCAGAGACATCTCCTATTTCCACTGTTAGGAGACCATGGATGACAAAGCTACACAAATGGAACATATGCAGACAGCCTGGGTCTGATCCATGTAGGTTCCTTGGTTTTTTTGTTCAGTCTCTATGAGCCTAAGTTAGTTGATTCTGTAAGTTTTTGTTATAGTATAATTGTTCCCTCTAACTTACAATCCTTCCTTTCCTTCTTCTGCAGGATTCACCAAGCTCCTTCTAGTTATTGGATGTGGATCTCTGCATGTGTTTCTATTAGTTGCAAGCTGATGTCTCTCTCAAAACAACTGGGATATACATCAATCTATGTATGTAGCAGATTATCATTAGGAATCATTTTATTGAGTTTGGATTTCTTTCTTTTTTTAATTTGCTGTTGGGGTTGGTTTGTTTATTTTGCCATTTATATTTGTTCCTATTGTTGGTTTATGGGCTATACAGTCTCTAGATCCTGGCTCTCCAGGCAGTGTCAGGAATGAGCTCCCTCTCATGGCATAGATCTTGACCTGGACCAGTCACTGGTTGACCCCTCCCACAATTTATGTGGCACCCTTACCCCAGCCCATCTTGTAGACCGGATAAATTGTAGGTTGAAAGACTTGTAGCTGTGTTGGTCTACCAGTCCCTTCCATTGAAGTCTTTGCTGGTGACAGGAGATATCCAGTTTAGGTTCCATATCTCCCATTGCTATGAGTTTTAGCTAGGGTCACCCTCATTGAATTCTGGGATTTTCCATTGCCCTTGGTTTCTTGCTTGTCTCAGAGACACTTCTCCCATACTTTTACTCTCCCTTTTACTCTCTCCTTCTTCTATCCTCACACATGGTCCCTCCTATTCCCCTTAAACAGGAAACTATTAAATCCTTTAAATATATCCAGCAAAATACAAACAAGTAGGTGAAGGAAATTAATAAGACTGTTCAAAACCTGAAAATGGAAATAAAAGCAATAAAAAACCCACAAAGTAGAGGAATCCTGGAAATGGAAAATCTGGATAAGTGAACATGAATTACAGATTCAGGCATCACCAATAGAGTGCAACAAATAGAAGAAAAATAGGAAGCATGGAAGATATGACAGAAAAAATTGATACATTGGCCAAAGAAAATGTTGAACATACAAAGTTTCTGACATAAAACTTCCAGGAAATCTGGGACAGTAAGAAAAGATGAAATCTAAGAAAAATAGGAATAGAACAAGGAAATATTCCCATATAAAAGGAGTCTAAGAAAATATTTTCAATAAAATCATGGAAGAAAATTCCCCTTACCTAAACAAAGAGATGTCTAAAAGGTGGAATAAGCTTACAGAACACCAAATAATTTGAGCCAGAAAATAAAATCTCCCTATCAATTAATAATCAAAACACTAAATATATAGAACAAATAAAGAATATTAAAAGTTTCAAAGAGGCTGGGGAGATGGTTCAGCAGTTTAGAACACTTACTGCTCTTCCAGAGGTCCTGAGTTCAAATCCCAGAAACCACATGGTGGCTGACAAACATCTGTAATGAGATTGGATACCCTCTTCTGGTGTGTCTGAAGACAGCTACAGTGTACTTATATATAATAAATAAATAAATCTTTAAAAGCTGCAAAGAAAAATGGTCAAGTAACATCTAAAGGCCAACCTATTAGAATTATTCCTGACTTCTTAACAGAGTTTCTAAAAGTCAGAATGGCTTAGACAAATGTAGCTCAGACTCTAAGAGACCACAGATGGTAGGTAAGACTCCTATACCCAGCAAAACTTTTTATTACCAAGATGGAGAAAAGAAAATATTCCATTTAACATCCACTCACAAATCCATCCTTACAGAATGTACAAGAAGGAAAAGTCCAATCCAAGGATATTAACTACATGGAAGAAAATATAGGAAATAAATAATTGCATGCCATCAAACAAAAAGAAAGAAATCATGAATGTGTAACACACACATACACACACACACACACACACACACACACACGCATCCATACCCACAAACACGCATACACTATCACCACCAACATCAAACAAGAATTAACAATCAATCACCAAATGCAGATACTATTGTGGATGCCAAGAAGTGCATGCTGACAGGAGCCTGATATAGTGGTCTCCTGACAGGTTCTGCCAGAGCCTGACATATACTGAGGCAGATGCTTGCTTCCAACAATTGGACTGATTTTGATGTCACCAATGGAGGAGATAGAGAAAGGAATGTAGGAACTGAAATGGTTTGCAACCTTATAGGAAGAACAACAATATCAACCAACCTGACATCCCAGAGTCCCCAGGGACTAAACCCGCAACCAAAGAATACACATGGAAGGACCCATGGATCAAGCTGCATATGTAGCAGAGGGTGGCATTGTCTGGCATCAATGAGAGGAAAGGCTTTGTGAAGGCTTGATTCCCCAGTGTAGGGAATGACAGTTCGGTGAGTAAGTGGGAGAGCACACTCATAGAAACTGGAGAAGGGGTTGGTTTAGGGGAGTTCTGGAGGGGAAACCTGGAAAGAGTATAACATTTGAAATGTAAATACATAAAATATCCAATAAAAAATAATACACAAGTTGATATTTGACCTAATATAGTGATCAGAAACAATGTTTTTTTAATGTAAGGCTTTTTCTTTGTCTTACAGAAATACTCTAAAATGACATTGATGTTAAATGATTAAAAGTTCAGCGCTTTCCCTCACATACACTGAGCCCTTTGATCTCTCCTTCAGATGATTCTTCATGACTTAATTATGTTTCCACTGGTTAGTCTCTCTTCAACCTGAGATCTTGAGAAGTCTCAGAGCAGTAAGTGTACACACCCCACAGATGTTTTGGAGGACTTCACAACTGTTTTTAGTTGTGTTTTCCTTCTGAGAATCTGGATTCCCAAGTGCCAAGTGAGAGGTTCCTGAGCCCTTGGGCACTCACCGTGACTCTGTGAAGAGGATATAATCTAGGGCTAAGTAGGTGCAATGCAGATTATACTCCAGAGAACTGAGGGAATGTTTGGAAACTGGTGGGGCTGTATTAGGACAAAACAATGCTTTATAACCTTGATCCACACTGACCAGCCAGACACAGGTTTTATCAGTTTGTTGATGTGCTATTGGGATTGATTACTCCAAGATTCTCAACTGAACATATATCCAGGTTTTATCAATTATTTATCAATGTTAGTATGAAATTACTCATTGGTTTCTCTCTCCATATTGTTCTCATTGTATTCCAGGAACACATTTCTTGCTTCTCCTTAAATATACCTACTTCTCCTGGCTACTATCAAGATGGGGATTTTGTTATTGGAGGACTCTTTTCCCTTAGAGTGACTATTGGAGACACTAGAATTGTATTTGACTTGAATGATAAAATTGATACATTGGATATAGTTTATACGTAAGTGTTTGGCTTCTCTCTTTAAAATAGTTATTGTTTCAGGATTTCATACATGTATACAAATGTATGATGACCTCACCCTACTCTGTTGCATCCCTTCTAATGTCTCCTGCCTTTAACTTCATGGGGTCTTTCTGTTTTTCTCTCACACTCTCTCAATTTTTAATCCACTGTGTTCATTTAGACATGGCAGTTCTGTAGGAGTATAGGACATCCTCTAGAGTGTATGCAAGCTACCGGGGCAAACCTCCTAAAGAAACTGACTGACCATGCCCCAGTAGCCATCAAATGCCCTTAGCTACTCAGTCATAACTGGCTCTCTGTGTGTCTCTCCCCTACTCATGCTGAATTCTCTTAAATGTGTAAGAAGGTATTGAAAGCACTTTGCAGGCAAAAACAATTTTTCTTTGTAGTTATTTAGTGTATTGTGCTGAGTACATTTATTTTTCCTGTTTAAATTTACTTGATACTATTTTTTTCAATTGCTGTATTTGATCAATCACTGTGTATTTTCCTGAGGTTTACCCTATTTTTGAAGACCACAAGAAATACTAAGTTTCAATGTTTCCTCTTTCCCACATGCTTTACTTCTCCATTTTAATTTCTCAGACACTAATTGCACAGTAGAAATTGAAAAGTAGACATTTGATAGTACGTGGTGATGCAAACCTTTAATCCCAGAACTTGAGAAGCAGGGGCAAGTGGATCTCTGTGAGGCTGAGTTTAAACTAGTATACATAGTGAGTTTAAATTCAACCTGGGCTGAATAAGTGAGACACTGTCTCAAAAAAATTCAAAAACAATAATTTTGAATTTGATAACAAGTTATACTATGAATATTCTTTTTATGACAATTTTCTCCATATTTTTAATATAGAATATCCTGCTTGTTTCTGGGAATATCATGTATAATTTTTACATGACTTACATTTTTATAAATAAAACCCGACAATTTGAGAGGTAGCATGACAGGAGAAAAGAGATGGAGGTAAAGCATGTAATTATATGTTAATGTTTAAAAACCACAATGATCTTTCCAATTTTTTCTCCTAGGAATCTAACTAAACATTATCAGCACATTTTGGCAATGGTTTTTGCTATAGAAAAAATCAACAAGGACCCAAATATTCTATTCAATATGTCCCTGGGATTCTATCTCTTCAATGTTGACTTTATTGAGACGAAGGCCATGGTAAGTTCTATGGCTTTGATCTCAGGAGAGAGCCCCCCAATCCCTAACTACAGCTGCCGGCCTGAGAAGACTGACAAGCTGGTTGCTGTGATAGGAGGCATTTCAACAGCAATATCAACTCAGATCTCCCGAGTTCTAACTCTCTACAACATCCCACAGGTACACAAAGAATCTTTATTCTTATGTGAAACACAGTCATATAGAAATAAATGTTAATTAATCCAATTATTGTGTATTGATAAGTTATGGGATTTCTCATATAGTAAACAAAATAATTTACTATTTTGTTTTCATTTTAACTCTGAAGAATAATTTATTCATTAGATGAAATAATGTTTGTAAAATAAATTTAATTTCCAAATCTTTAAAATTGAAAAAATATACAAATAAAAGTAAGGACAGCCTCTATTCTTACCACTAAAGAAAACTTTCTTACACAAGAAAATTTCCTTTGCCAGTTACCATTAGTACTGTCTTTCTTTTGTATCCAGTTTTAGAGCATCACAGAGCATGAGGACATAATCATTCTACTCACGTATCTTTACAGTCACTAATAGGACATATTCCTGATTATTTTACTGTGGTTTCAGCTCAGATTGCCACATAAGATTCATTTTTACTAAAAACCATGGGTCAGACTTATTCTGAAAATTATAATTTTTTCCTGTTGGCAGGAAAGTTTTTACTTTTGTCTTTGTTTAAAAATCTTCCTGTTGATTAGTAATGATTTCTTATAAATAATGCTAGAGAGGTAGCATTGATAAGTCAATTGCATCTTAATTAGTAATAACCTTGAAAAGGGCTTTTTAGAAATCTACTAGTTTGCAAATAACAGTGATCCAGTGCTTAGTGAGGACAGTGCTACTCTCCTCAGTGAAGTAACTTAAATCTTAGTAAAATGAGTTAGTCTGACATGTTGTTTTATTATTATTATTAGTTTTCACCTATTTGTTTTTTTTTAATTTCCTATGTAGCCCAGGATCCTCCTGCCTTTGCTTGCCCAGGGCTGGGATTAAAGGCATACACAATCATGCTTGACCAGATTTTTATTTTTATGAAATTTTATGAGTTCATTTTAAAAAGTTGGTTATATTTTTATTTGCATTTCAAATGTTTTCCCCATTCACAGTCTTACCTCCCCAACCCCAACATCCCATTCTCCCTACCCTTTGATTCTAAGAGGGTACTTCCCCAACTACCCACTCACTCTGGCCTCACCCCTCTAGCATTCTCCTTTGCTAGGGCAACAAACTTCAACAGGTCCAACTGCCTCTCCTCCCTTTGGTACCAGATAAGACAATCCTCTGCTACATATGTAGCAGGAGCCATGGAACCATCCATGTATACTTTTTGGTTGGTGGTTTAGTCCATGGGAACCCTGTGGGGTCTCACTTGTTGATTTTGTTCTTCCTAAGGTGTTGTAATCCCCTTCAGCTCCTTCAGTCTTTCCCCTAAATCTTCCACTGGGGTCCTTGGGTTCAGTCTAATGGTTGGCTGTGAGTATCTACACCTGTCTTAGTCAGGTGCTGGCAAAGCCTCTCAGAGGATAGCGATACCAGCTTCTGTCTGCAAGCACTTGGCATCAGCAATAGTGTTGGTGTTTGGTGTCTGCAGATGTGATGGGTCCCAAGGTAGGGCAATACCTGGATGGCCTTTCCTTCAGTCTCTGCTCCATTTTTGACCCCAAGTTTCTTTTAGACAGGAACAATTCTGGGTTAAAAATTTTGAGATGGATGAGTGGTCACATCCCTCAACTGGTGGCCATGCATATCTTCTGGAGGTGGTCTCCTCAGGTTCACTCTCCACTTTGATGGGTATTGCAACTAATGTCATCCCAATTGGGTCTTAGGAGCCTTTTCATCTCTGGCATCTGGGACATTCTGGTGGTTCTTACCACCTGCCTATTCCATACCTGGGAGTATTCTGAGTTTGGGGGCTAATATCCACTTATCAGAGAGTGTATACCTTATATGTCCTTTGGGGTCTGGGTTACCTCACTCAGGATGATATTTTCTAGTTCCATCCATTTGCCTGCAAAATATGTGAAGTCATCATTTTTAAGAGCTGTGTAGTATTCCATTGTGTAAATATACCACATTTTCTGTATTCATTCTTCCATTGAGAGACATCAGAGTTCTTTCTAGCTTCTGGCTATTATAAATAAGGCTGTTATGAACATAGTAGAGCACATGTCCTTGTTGTATGTTGGAACATCTTTTGGGTATATGCCCAATAGTAGTAGAGCTACATCTTAAGGAATTTTATTTCTTCTTTTAAATATGCTACCTTTGACATATGTTTATTATGACATTTATAATTAATACAATTATTTATAAGAAATGTGTATATACTTGTACTTGGCTCATTTTGGTTACAGATTTATTTACATTCCAAAGGTTACCTGTTTCTTTGTCTTCCTCTCTGAGTTCTTAACCCCATCCATCCTACCTTTTGCTCTGGGAGTGGGATTCCCACCCCCACCCTTAACAACAAGATCCCATTATCCCCCTTCCCTGGGGCAACCAGTCTCTACAGGATTAGGCACATCCTCTCCCACTGAGGCCAGACTAGGCAGTTCTCGGCTACATATTGGCTGTGGGTCAACAAACCAACTCTTGTATCCTCTTGGATTGGCAGCTTAGTCTCTGGGAGCTCCCAGGGATCGGGGTAATTTATATTCTTGGTCTTCCTATGAGACTGCCATCCCCACTCAGTTCTTTCAGTCCTCTCCCTAACTCCTCCATAGGGATCCCTGACCTCACTCCAATGCATGGCTCTATCTGCATCTGTCTCAGTCAGCTGCTGATAGAGCCTCTCAGTGGACAGCCTTGCTAGAATCCTGTCTGGAAGTACAACAAGACATTACCAATAGTGTTATGGTTTGGTGGCCAACCATGGACGGATCCCAAGTTGTCCAATCACTGGATGGTCTTTTCATCATACTGCTCTATTTTCATCCCTGCATTTCTTTTAGGCAAGAACAATTCTCAGTCAAAATTCCTGAGGGTAGTATAATGACACCATCCCTACATTGGGGCCCTGTCTGTTTAGCTAATTCTAATTAAAATAATCTTGTACTTTTTGGCTAATATCCACCTATCAGTGAATACATACCTTTTGAGTATATCCTCTTGGGTCTGGGTTACCTCATGCAAGGTGATACTTTCTAATTCCATCATATGCCTGCAAGATTCATGATGTCCTCATTTTTAATAGCTGAAATTCAAAGTTTTCTCTTCCACCTGGGGCTAGCAGGCTGCCTGTGGTCACTCATCATTATGCACATGGCCTGACACAACTTCAGTGTACTCATAACGCCCCGAGACATTTTATCATCCTTTAGTAATCCCTGCACACATGTTAAGCATGAACTGTGGAGCTGGCAGTGCTGTACTGCAGACATAGTCTACACGTTTCCTTTCCTCTATCATGTTGACAATTTTGTTTGAGTTTCTATGTAGAATAAGTCATCCATCTCTAGTGCATGTAAATTAATCCCTAATACATGCAAATTGTTCCAACTTTACATAAGACATATAATCCTTTCTTTCCATTTCTTCTCTTCTCCAGCCTGAGTGCTGTATGTCTGGTCTCAGCCAGCTCTATGGGTTAGGTCCTCTGTATGCTAGGTCTCATATCTTTCTTTCTTGATTCACTTTCACATTTTCCATAGTGCATTCTTGAGTTGAAGAAAATTTACAAATGTTGCTCAGTGGTGGTTTTTGGTTTGACTGACTTGGATTTTAATTTTCAGCAAGTTTATTTGGTTATCATTTTTTATTTTTCAGATTTTTTCTTCCATATTTTAAAATTTCTCCACCAAATACATGTTTGCTAAGTTCTATTTAGATTCAGAATTGATTCTCTTACTGCATCTACCTGCTTATGTGAGCTCTGTTTGTGATTACTTGTGATTAGTGGTCACTCTACACAACAGAGCAACTCTAACATCTGATCTCATGTCATTTTTATTCTCTTTGATTTCTAATATTAAGGAATTATGACCTCATAGAGGTGCCATAGTTGTTTGTTCTTTTTCTCTGAGTCTTTCTCTCTGTCTCTCTGTCTCTCTTTCAGTGTGTGTACATGTGTGTATGTGTATGAGTGTGTGCTTGTATTTGTCCATGGGGGTGTGTGTGTATGCACACATGTATGTGCATAAGTGTGTTTGTGTGCATGCACATTTGTGTGTGTGTGTGTATGTGTGTGTGTGTGTGTGTGTTTGTGTGTTATTTGTGGCAAATATGATGTATGTCAGGACTGTGCAGGTAGGCATTTCAGTACACCTGGAGGCCAGACATTCTTCTCTCATTACTTTCTACACTGCTGCTTGGAATCAGGGTCTTTTACAGAATTGGAAGCTTGAACTTTCGATCTGACTAGTGAGCAGGCTCTAGGCATTTACCTATCTCTACCCTGCTATGTTAGGGTACAAGCTCACAGCCATGTCTGTCTTCTGGGAATGCTGAAAACTCTAATGCAGGCCCATATGCTTGTAGAACAAGTACTTCTAACTCATAGAGCCACCTCCTCAGAGTCAGGATACATATATATATACATACACGTATATGTATATACATATATATATATATATATATATATATCCTACAAAATAATGGATTTATCATGGCATCTTCATGCATGTATAGCATTATATGTTGTTCTTCAGTCCCCTCAGCTCAGGCTTTGACCTATCAGACTCTACAGTTATCATGTGATGTTGAGGTCAGCTCCTAGATAGCAAGACAGTGAACTAAATCCTCCCTCCATAAGCTGCCTGAACCAAGCCTCCTCCTACCTAACTACTCAGTTTGTCACCATTGTGACCTTCCATTTAGATACTTCCTGAGGAAGCCTCATCCTGGTTGTTCACCTGCCTGCAGACTCTGGGATGTGCTGTAACTCCCCATACTCAGCCCCCTCACATTAGTTCAGTGTTAGACAATCAGTTCTCTCCTGAGAGGGCAGCCTGCCACAGCCCTCTGAATCACAAGGAGTGACAAAGTATAGCTCTTCTGCTTTGTCAGCCCAACTCCCTTCAGGAACAGCATCTTTCTGTGAGCAGCACCTGGATTGGAGGCTAGAAAGATCCCTGGGCTTGTCCTGTCAGCAGGACAATAGGTCTTTCCACTACAGACCCTTACCTTATCTTTTGGATGGGATTTATCACACTTCAAACATATTTTTTTGAATTTATGGTTTAAAAGCAGTTCATTCAGATTTTTAGATATGTGTTGAATTAACATATTTATGTTGCTTATTAAAACATAATTTAAATTATGTTTAATAAATTAATTTAGTTTTGTGGTACCCAAGAACCCACTATCAGAGTTTATTAATGTAAAATTATTTTTTTCATGTGTCATCTATTTAAATTGCTCACTTTTCTGCATTTAATAAATATTGAATATTTCTTTATTCTACTGTTTTCTTCCTCAAAGTATTCATGTTCACTTCATTTTGTAATTCCTTCTTTCCTATTATTTTTTCTTCTCCCTAACCACTCTTCTCTCCCAATCAATTAACATATATTTGTGGGGCAGTGAGCAGTTCTGACAGCCAAAGTCCAGTAGAGCAGAGCCACCTTGGAACTCCAGAGACCCACTGAGTGAAGTAATTTGCTCACGAGGGATGATAGGCATTCAGTGAATTGCTCCTGAGACCAATGGCTCAGATTTCAGCCCAGACCCCTCACAGCTGCCCCTGCAGGTGATATGTGCTCTATCAAGCAGACACTACCTCAAACTCCCAGCATTTTAGCTGGACCTTACACACAGTCATCTGACCACAAGCCAGGCATGTCATGCCCCATACAATAAAAGGGTTGATTTGTCCCCTCCTCACTCTCTTCTCCTATCCCTACTCTCTTACCCTTACCCCTCCTCTCTAACTCTTACCCTCTTGCTCTCTCTCTCCTCTCTGCTCTTTGTTCTCTTCTCTGACTTTCTTCC
>JADRCD010017491.1:0-10040 GCA_019843815.1 Montemys delectorum
CTGAGGTGAAGAGAGGACATTCCATGTATGACTGAAAGGTTATGACACAGACCCAGAGCTGGCCTGGCCTGGGTCCACCCAGGCTTTCCTCCCTTCCCAGTACTGCCATTAGCTGCTGTCCATGAGGCCAGGGAACTTGAGTTCTGGGTCCTCCAAACAGGCTTCCGTGGCTTTTGGGGAAGCATGACAGTGCATCCCCCGGCACATCACAGAAGCCATTTGTCTTGTGCTCTGGAGATGGCCCCCATGGGATGGGTCCCTTCCCTGTAAATGCCTGCCCTCACCGGTGTACTGCCAGGTCGGGCAGGCTCTGTTCTGAGCTCCCTCTGTTTTCCACAGCCATGTTGCTCCTCAGTGGGGCCCTGGTGAGCGGCCCCTACGCACTGATCACCACCGCTGTCTCTGCCGACCTGGTAAGTCACACCCCACACTGCTTCTCCTACTTGGGGCCAGCACTGACTCTGTGGGTGAAACGCCGTTTGCCGTTTGTTCATAGAGAGCCTGTGTCTTGAGTTTTCTAGCACCTGTCCCTGGCCACTCTCCCTCGGCTCTCTTCCTATGAATTCTGTCCCTGAATGGTCAACAGAGAGTGCCAAGCTAAGAGGCTTTGACCTTTCCACCCCATACCATCTATGTAAGACAGCAGGTTGGCCCTGCCTGGGCCTTGATGCTAAGTTAGGTGTGTTTCTGAACCTGCCCATAGGAAGTTTATCCCTGGATAGACATGAGAGTTCAGACTCAGCTATGTGCCCAAGAAATAGTCTTGATGGACCCACACCCAACTAAACAAAATGGTCAATGCAGAAGCAGAGGAAGGATCCTAACTAAAAGAGCCACAAATAACTAAATATGCTCAGAATATGCTCGGGCCGGTATTTTGAAGGATTACTGTCATTTAGAAACCCTCGGAGCTTTGCTCAGAGTGGTAGACGGTATAGACTGCCTAAGGAGAGTGTTCTGTGTATGAAGTGGGTCCAGAGCGAATTTATTTCTCACTTTTTTGGCTGCCTGTGTTTCACATCCTTCTCCACTCCCACAGGGGACTCACAAGAGTCTGAAAGGGAACTCCCACGCCCTGTCCACCGTGACAGCCATCATCGACGGCACTGGGTCTGTAGGTATGCAGAGAACTCTCTTTCTCTCTCGCCAAGAGCTCTGTGGGGTGAAGGAAGAAAGCTGTTGTTCCTAACTTATCAGTGTCCAAGGCTCTGATGCCAGCGTCAGGACTGGCTGCTCCGAGAAGCTCAGGGGAGTCGGCCCTGGAGGCTGTAGTGTGTGGCTTCCGAGAAGACAGTTGTGTGCAGCTGCATCTGTTTCCACAGCGGGAAAGAATGTTCCTGTAGACTCTAGTTTGACCCAGGAGTTGGCAAACCTTAGGCTCCAGCTTTTCATGGCTGTCTCTCAAGGAAAAGATGGGATTGTATTTCAGTTTAAGCTATTGAAAAAAAACTAATGAGTCCTGAGGTACGCAAGATCCCCCACCTTGCCGAGAGATTCGTTAGCACCTTCTGGAGTGACAATGTGGGCTGCTCATCCCTGTGTTAGTCAGCTCTGTGTTCCTGTAGCAAAACACCACAGATGGTCAACTTCAATAGAGGAAAAGGTTGGTTTTGGTCCCTCCTGGACCCTGGGGTGTGTCCAGGATATGGGGGGGGGGGGGTGTTCTGTACCTGGTGATGGGTCTTAGAAGCAGAAGAACCCTTCCTGAGAGGAGTAGCCCACCATTCTCCCAGTTTACCCATCCATCTATTTATCGATCCATCCACCTATCCATCCATCCACTCACCCACCTATCCATCCATCCACCCACCCACCCACCTATCCATCCATCCATCCATCCACCTGTCTATCTATCTATCTATCTATCTATCTATCTATCTATCTATCTATTTATTATTTATCTATCATCTATCTATATATCTATGTCTCTATCTGTTTCTGTTTCTGTCTCTGTGTCTCTGTCTCTATCTCTCTGTCTTTCTGTGTATGTCTGTCTCTGTGTCTCTATTTCTGACTTTTTGTGTCTCTCTCTGTCTCGCTCTCCTCCACTCCTCTCCCCCCACCCCTTCTCTCTGCTCTGTCCCACAGAAGTCTTTGTGAGTCACTCTGCTGCTTCCAGGGTGCATGCTTAAAGCTAAAGTGGAGTCCTGCCAGTCGCCTGGGCGCTGTAGTAAAACAGAGGATCAGAGGAGAAAGAAAAATCAGGAAGGAGGTGGAAAAAACTCTTCTTTCTTGACATTCGTCTCAAACATGAGGCTGAAGGGAGAGAGGCTGTCTTGGTGAAGAGGTAGACCTTGCCACAGCACACTGGGCTGTGAAGGAGGAAAGAACCAGAAGGGCTCAAAACAGAAGGGCAGCAGGCCTGTGGGCTCTCCCTGCCCTCAGCATCCTGTGCCACCCCTCTTCAAAGCTAGAGACCAACTGGCTTCCTACAGCAGTGACATTTGGACCCTATGGGATGGACTCCTAGACCCCAGCCCCCATGTTTCCCTGACTGCTCAAGTGTACAGGGACTCAGCAGCCGGTCACCATGGAAACGGCATGAACACTGGTCCTCCACCAAGTCCTAGCTTTATGCCTCTTATGCACGCTTCCCACAAGATGAAGCAGAAGAAGGCCCGAGGGACGGCACACCACTTTAGCAAAGCATAACACGGAGAAGCGTTTGCCCCCACGGGCTTGTCAAGTGCTCATGTCCATTAGTCCGTGCAGCCTGAGCAAAGGCACAGCTCAGCTGATCTTGAACCAGCCAGGACCTTCTTCCAACTTGGGAATGCCTTATGGCTCGTGTGCTTGGTGTGTGTACAGTGTCCAGAGTGACATCCCAGTGGAACCCAAGGCTGCCCTTCCTACATGGGGTGTGCGGAACAGTTAAATGTAGCCATGCCCGTTTTCAGGGTTTCATTGTATCAAACTGATACATATTGTAGCCACTGGGGCTAGCTAGTTCTCTGACCGTCTATGATGCAATGGGACAGGCCCTGGCTCTGCCTGCCCAGGTCCTCTTCTTAGAGATGGTCCCTTCCAACTGCTACTTCTAGCTTCCTCACATAGTCTAGGCCACCCTCTCATGTCCTCAAGAAAACTAGACATGGCTCTTGTCACTCTACCTGCCCTGCAGCCACCCCACCCCCTACCCCCTGCTCCCAGTCACACTGATCTTATGACGTTGCCTCGCAGGTCCTCAGACGTGTCATCCCTCTCCCTTTTGCTTTTTGTCTGCTTTTGTCCTGGTCGTCCCTGCCCTGATACCACCACCTTCTGGCAGCCTGGTTACAGGCCACACAGCTGCCCACTAAGCTACAGAAAATCTTGATTCCTCCCCATCCCTCACACCGCCTTCTCCTCCCTCTGACCTCAGAGCCCTGCTTGCCAGATTCCTGCCCACTGCTCCTGTGTGGGTGGGACTGTTACCTAGTGGCTTCTTCCCAAGATTCCTGGGGCTTGCCCAGTTGTGATACCGGGGTTTCATCTCCACCTCACATCAGTGCCCCTTCCAGAACTCCATTGTCTGTTTCCACTGCTGCCAATAGGCATCAGCTGTCACTCTCAGCTGCTCGTCACACAGACCTGACTCTCCTCCTCCTCTGGGGCTTCTGGGTCTCCCCTTTAACCAGAGACCTTTCTCCACCCACCATGCCACCCCTGGCAGGCTTCCATGTGGAAGTAAGGCTTGCATCTTGGGGGCTGGGCACTGTAGTTTTCTTTGATACATTTGCCTACCATTTTCTTTCTCGCTTTTTGGAAAACGTTAGTCAGATGTCAGGTTTCCAGATTGCTTGCCCTTCCTGCCTCTCTTATTCTCCTCTCTATAGTGTCCTTGACTTTATCTTTCAACCTCTCTGTTCTTATTCTAGTTGTCCTTTTAGTGCCTCAAACTCTGTGTTAGGTGAGAATTAATTGCTGGGAGTTTTCATCCGCCTTGTTAACTGCCCCTGGGTTTCCTTCCTCCTGGTTCCTGTATGGTCGCAGCTGGGTCTTTCTCAGCCATGGGTCCTCTAAGCTGCTACATTGTATCTTTGTATTGCCAAGTTGTGAGCAGTCCTCTCTCTTGGAGAGCGCCCCCTGGTGGTCTTTACAGATAAGCCTGGACTTGGCCTGGCCACAGGGACCTCAGTGCTGAAGGTCTTGCCATTGCTGGGGTGTAGATGGCTACTTGGGAGCTGGTGTTGTCCCCCTGGATTCCTGTTCTCCCTTGGGTGCCTTCCCCACATCCCTCATAAGGCCTGATATCCCCAGAGGTTGAGCAATTGCTCTTCTGTGGGGTGTCACTGAGTCACGGATGTGGAGGGACCTGAACTCTGAGGTCGCAGAGGGCATAACCAATGGCCTTTTGACACTGAAGCCCCTTTCACTGTGCCAGCCTAGCTATGGGGAGACGTCCCCAGGCTGTGCCCTACAGTTGCCAACCATATTTTTTTTTCCTCTCATCTGCTCTCAACTTTGGGGATTTACAGTTTTAAAACTTGGCCATGGTCCACACTGTGGTCTTCAGGATGTACAGAGTAAACTCACATGAGTATTGCCATTTGCCTGCGACTGTGCCGAGACATGGGGAAAAGTTTATTAAGTAGCTTTCTAGGTCACAGAGTAATGTGTATGCTTATCCACACTTGGAGCAGTCAGTGTGGGTAAAGCGCAGAGAGCCCAGCTCTTGGGTACTGTACTGTAATCAGTTACCTGTGGGCAGTTCTCCAAACTCCTTAGCGTGCTGGGCAAGCCATCTTCTTGTCAGAGTCACCCACCTGCTGTGAGGGAAGTACTCAGGATGCTGGAGCAAGCCTTCCCCTGCATTTTGTTTGTTTAGCCTCCAGAGTTTATTTGACATAATTTAAGACTTGAAGAAAGCCGGGCAGTGGTGGCACACACCTTTAATCCTAGCACTTGGGAGGCAGAGGCAGGCGGATTTCTGAGTTCGAAGCCAGCCTGGTCTACAGAGTGAGTTCCAGGACAGCCAAGGCTATACAGAGAGACCCTGTCTCGAAAAACAAAATAAATAAATAAATAAAAACAAACAAACGAAAAGGACTTGAAGAAAAAAACCTCACGAATATAATGCAAAGAGTTCCCAGTATACATAGCACATGTGCAGCTGCATACATACACATGCGTGTACACATGCATAATTGTGCATACACAGTTATGAACACACACTTTACACATGTGCAGGCATATTTTTCTGAACCACTGACATACGATGCAGCTACACTGGCCTTTGCAATAATTGGTCAGCACCCCCCTCAAAAACCAGGGAGTCCCTCGACTTGCAGTGCTCAGAATCAGGCATTTGACAGCAGCAGGGTCTAAGTCTTGTGTATCTTACACAGATTTATTCGATAACATTTTCTTTGAGCACAGGGGTATCTGCAATTGTATATTGGGTTCAGATTTCTTTGTTTGATTTTTGAGACAGTCTCTATGTAGTCCTGACACTCAGTATATAACCAGGTTAGCCTTGAACTCATGGAAATCCTCCTGCCTCTGACTCTCAAGTGCTGGGATTAAAGGCATGCACCACCCCATCCAGCTATATAAGCTCATTTATAATGACGGTGTGTCAGACGACGCAGTGTGTCATGTCAAAGAGCAACACCTACTTTTAGAATGGGTTCCAGAAGACGTTGATGGCAGCCACTCCTTCCTCTGTGTTCATCTGGCTGAGTTCATCTCCCATTGTTAACCTTCCATAACCAGCATCTTTATGCCCTTTTCAGGAGCTGCCTTGGGGCCCCTGCTGGCGGGGCTCATCTCCCCCTCTGGATGGAGCAACGTGTTCTACATGCTAATGTTCGCAGACGCCTGTGCCTTACTGGTGGGTCTCTTTGCTTGTAACCCATGCGCCTTCAGTTAGCATTCCTGTAGCTGCAGGTCACACCTTACCGCCCCTCCCTATGCTGCAACCTTTTAATACATGTTGTGGTCCTTCATGTTGTGGTGACCCCCTGCCCCACAAACCATAAAATTCTCTTTGTTGCCGGGTGGTGGTGGCGCACACCTTTAATCCCAGCACTTGGGAGGCAGAGGCAGGCGGATTTCTGAGTTCGAGGCCAGCCTGGTCTACAGAGTGAGTTCCAGGACAGCCAGGGCTACCCAGAGAAACCCTGTCTCGAAAAAACAAAAGACAAACAAACAAAAAAAACAAAATTCTCTTTGTTGCTACTTTATAACTGTAATTTTGCTACTGTTATAAATAGTAATGTAAATCTCGGTGTTTTCCCCCATGGTGGAGTCATGACCCATAGGTTGAGGGTCGTGACCTATGCTGTCCCAGCTGACTGACTTCCTGTGGACTCCTACAGCCCCTAGCAGAGTTGTGAGCCTTTGCCACCTTCTCTAGGTCCACATAGACCGAGGCTTCCTCTCTCTCCACCCGTGGGGAATAAGGGAGAACCAGGTGAAGCTGTTGCTTTGTAGGATGTTGGGAGTCAAAGTCAGCATGCGACAGATCATGGGACGTCCCGGTCACGGCAGCCTTCACGTTTTTAAAGTCTTCTTATTTATTGTTTTATGTGGATGTGTGCATGCCTGAGTGGACACATCTGCACCACATCTGTTCAGAGGCCAGAAGAGGGCATCAGATCCTCCCCCCGCCCCCACCCCCCACCCCCCAAGCTCAGGTTACAGATGGTTGTGAGCTTCCTGACGTGGGTGCGTGAAACCAGACCCAGGTCCTCTGGGAGAGCAACCAAGGCTCTTGCTCCCTGAACCCCCAAGCCCTAGCAGCCACATTATAAAAGGGTATGTCGATAGTGATGGCGGGCCTGTTGGGGAACTAAAGTATTTGGTGAGCAGAGAGAGCCCGCGCACCTAGTCTGCCTCCTGAGTCAGTCCCTATAGCAGATGCCTGACTGGCATAGTCAGCTCTAAAAGGTTCAGTTCGGCCCACAGCTTTGGATGCTTCAACCCAGGATTGCCTTGAGCCTGTGACAAGGCGAGTCTCTACAAAGGAACTACTCGCCGAATGGCCAAGGATCAAAGTAGTGAAAGAAAAAAGGGTTGGGGGGGGGGTCCCACAATCTCTTTGGGGTATGCCCAGTGACCTACAGACCTCCCACTGGCCCATAATCCCAGCACTCAGAATGTATACGACGGACCACCACACATTTGAGGCTAGCCCAAGCTGTTTAATAAGATCCAGCCTCAGCCTGGGCTGCAGAATGAGACCCTGTAGCTCAGTTGGCAGAGCGCTTGCCTACGGGGCACAGAGCCCCAGGTTCAATCCCCAGTAGCCTATTAACCCGGGGATGGTGATTTACACCTGTAATCCCAGCCCTTGGGAGGTAGAGGCAGAGGGATCGGAAGGGCAAGGTCAAAGGGCAAGGTCATCCTTGGCTGTGTCAGGGCTCAGTAGAGCATGCTATCTTAGCATGCACAAGGCCCCGGGATTGTTCCCAGCACTTCCCTGCAAACAGGTTAGAGTGTGGCTGCAGGAGACTTTCTCAAATTATGCATAAACAGATAAAAGCCCCAGAGCTCGGGCAGGCCCTTTCTCTTTCTAGTGTTTTCTGGTTTTGTGTGTTTTGTTTTGTTTTGTTTTGTTTTTCCCCTTAAAATAAACCAGTTTCGTCTCCTTTCCAGTCAGTGCCAAGGGCTCAGGGACCTGAGCTCACCTCCTCAGAGGTGCTAGGGGACCACATTCCTGCCACTTGAGCAGCAGATCAGGTCACACTCCTGGCTCTTAGCCTCCTCTCTGGATCGTGCTGCCCAGGTCCCCAGCATCTTGGGGCAGGCACCAGGAATGGGCAGATTCCTTTCTGTCGGCCACCGTCACCCGCATGGGCACAGGGCTTTATTGGAAGGTGGCCTGGATCCTTGTGACCCCTCCCAACCAGCTGCCCCACACCCACAGGCAACATTTGCTTCCCATCTTCTTCCCTCTTCCTCTTGGCAGCCTGGTTTCACCGCCACAGGCCTCTCCTGTCGGCGCTTGCCACACACTGTGCTTGGCAGGAGTGGTGGTGCTGGTAACTGCCAGCTCAGCCCTGGGCAGTTGGAGCTGATGTTGGAGTTAGTTGCCACCAACTCTGGGTTCGGTATTACCTCGTTGCCACTGCTGTCCGGTGATTGCCACAGCCTTGTTTTTAGGCCACGCCATGTGCTTGGACGGCATGTTATCCATATTCCCATCATCCTATGCATGTGGGCCTCCATCCCGAACATGAGGCATCTAGGGGCCTGAAGCCTGATGGATAGCTGATGGCTGGGTAGCAGTGGTCCCTTATCACCTGCGTTGCCTGCACCCTGCCTCACACCTCTCAGGATTAAGGCTGCCTGCTGCCTTCTAAGCACATGCCAACTGACAACTGAGACTCTCCCCTCAGGATCCCCTTCCATGCAGTCCCGGCTGTGGTCTGTGGTCACTGAGAGACTTGCTCCACACCTGAGCTGTGGGTGGCAGCCCATCATTACTCTGCTCTGGTATTCTGAGCCTTTCAGCACATGAAGGGCATGAAGTTAACCAGGTGAGCCAGTGGCCCTGGGCCTAGCAGTTAACATGACACAGAAAGCAGCCAACGGTATACATGAACACACTCGAGTGCATGTGTGCGCACGCACAAACACACACAGCATGCTAGTCCTGAGACACTACTTCAGCCTCATAGTGTATCTCACCACCTGGCTCCAGAGTCTCCCATGCAGCTCCATACCATGGGCCACCTCCCCTACATTTTCTATCTTGTTTCCATTTGGGACACCTTGTAGTTGGCTTGGTCTGTGGTTTTCAAGTCTGTGCTGAATGCCTGTTTTCCGGCAAGTGCCTGGATTATCCCGAGGACTTCCTGAGGGACAGCCCTCACCTTAGGCCAGGTGCTGGCGTGGTCTCTGTTCAAATGACAGTACCTCCTCCTCGGGGCATAAGCCTGTAGGTGCTCCAGAGGAGGAGCCATGCAGGCCAGCCAGTCTCAGCAGGCCACACTCACGCCCTTCTGCTTGTGTCCTCAGATGGTGACAATGTCTTTTTCTCTGTTTTGGGTGCAGTTCCTGATCCGCCTCATACACAAGGAACTGAGCTGTCCAGGGCCAGCCGCCGGGATCCAGGCTCCGTAAGTTCACTGAGGCCACTCTGTGGAGAGACCAGAACTCTCCAGGCAGCCCGACAGGGAGGAAAGAACTTACCACTCATCCCTGATCTTTGCACACCACTGTCTAATAAGTGCCTCCGTGGGGGTGTGATACTGCGAATCTCAGGGAGGGGAAAGTGAGGAAAAATGCCTTGTCTGTGGAGCTTGAGAGCTGCGGCTTCCTGGCCAAGACAGTCTCACTAGCAGTTCTCCTCCCATCCTTCCCACTCCCTGCCACGGGGATGGCACGTGAATGGCACAGGGCCGGCACTATGGATGGGTCTGTGCGTTTTTGTGTGTGTGTTCAGCATCTGCTGTGTGGCCCTCTGTCACCATATCCTTTGCTTTTAGGCTGAAGGAGCACTGACCATGGAGTCCTCTGGAGTGCCTGGGCCCGTCCTACACACACTGTCTTCGGAAAAGCTGAAATGAAGGATCCTGTCATAAAAGGGAAGGGCTCGCCTTTCCACGTGCACCTGGGAGCAACTTGGAAGCTGCCCTGAGACTCGCCATAGACAGACACGGAGCTCAGGCTGACAGTGGGGAAGTCTGTCCGGCTGTATCCCACTGCCTTAATGGGCTAAGACCCCGTGGCCCAGCCAGCCCCAGCCTGGCAGATGCTCACTGCTCTTTAGCTCTGAACTCTAGCCTGCATAGTGACAGGCAGGACTGGCCTGCAGCACCCAAGCGGCCCACCTCTCTCAGGTATCCAGTGCAGAATGTTATAAGGCCTGTGAGCCGCAGCCATCCCGCCCATCCCGCCGTTTCCTGAAAGGCGGTGAAAGGACGGGATCTGTCACAGGTGTCTCTCAGCAACCAACAGCCTCTGAACAGCATGCGAAAGCCCAATCACAGTCAGAGACTGAGCTGGAGTCCACACCCGGCCGTTGCAAAGACCCGGACTCAGTACCAACTGTGTCAGATGTGAATGTCTGTGAAGCAATAAGCCCCCCCCCCACCACACACACCCACACACAC
>JADRCD010017494.1:0-10521 GCA_019843815.1 Montemys delectorum
TGTGTGTGTGTGTGTGTGTGTGTGTGTGTGTGTGTGTGTGTGTATTCACCACAGGCATGCCTGGTGTCCAAAGAGGTTAGAAGAGGGTATCAGATCTGTCCCCTGCCCCCAGAACTGGGGTTATGGATGGTTGTGAGCCACCCTGTGGGTGCTGGGAACAGAATCCAGGTCTTCTTCAAGAGTGACAACTGCTCCTAATGACTAAGCCACTCTCCAGACTCTTTCTGGCTTCTTTTAGAATATTAAACCTATTTGTAAACCCAACCACTTTTCAAATTCCATCTGTTTACCACCTTGCTGTGACAAAATGTTTGAAAGAATCAACTTATAAAAAGTAAAGGCCAATTTGGGTGTCTGGATCCCAGTCTGTGGGGGAATAGGGGGACAGTTGCAGGGGTCCCTGGGCCTCACAAAGGCCAAGGACAGCAGGTCTAGCTCCTGGGCATCACAGGCGACACTGGATACCTTGGAAGAGCTAAGAATGAAGCAGGGGCCCCAGGGCAGCTCAGTCAGCCCTGGGGCTGAAGGAAGAAAGGGGGCAGGGAGGAAAAGTTGTGGCACCTGGTTGTTCCTGCTCAAGCTCAGGGCGAGGGTCACTGGTCTGGTCTTGTAGCTCCAAACCCTGGGCCAACGCAATGAGTCTGGATAAAAGGAGTCAACCCATGGTCATAAGGTGTTTTATTTTAGAAAGGAGAGGGAGAGAAAAAAGTAGAGAAGTAGAGGCCAGCTATGGTCATGTGGAGAGAGGGGGAAGGGAGAGTAAGGACAAGAGTAAAAGGTTAAGAGAGAAGAGAGACAGAGAAAGGGGAGGGGTAAATAGCCCCTTATATAGTGGGCTGGACTACCTGTCTATTCTCAGGTAACTGTGGGGTAGGGCATACCTGGCTGTGGTCAGTTGACTGGGGGTAGAGTCTAGCCAGAATACTGGGAGCTTGGGGCATTGTCTAGCCACAGGACACTGGAGTGAGGGCTGATGGTGTCAGCAGTCTTATGTCTTAGGCGGGTGGCTTTTACTGTTCTATCCCTTGTAGAACCTTCTGCTAGGTCTCCGGAAGCATGCCTTGCTCAACCAAAAATACAGACTGCACTTCACAGTCCCACAGGCTTCCAGAGACTAGAGATTCCTACAACATGTATTCTTGCAGGCATACTAGGCCTTTGTCTTTCAACTTGGTTCACACTTTTGCATGATGTTTCAAACAGAATGAAGGTTCCACTTAACTGTAGGCATGTTTAGATGAGCTTGCCCCCACCCCACTGCTAGCCTCAGTCTCAATGCCTGCCATCCAGGCCTCAGCTGGCTCCAAACATGTCAGATGTTTAGCCAGAAATGGCCTCGTGGATGCAGAGATACACCTGTCCCTCACACTAAAACCAGTTGTGGAAGCCTGGAGTGCTTTGTCTATACCACTGCCCCCGATCCCATCAGCAGCTCTTACTCCAGCTACATGGATTTCAGGCCCCACAGCACCAGCAGGTGCTGCTGTACCATCCATGGCTTGATGCTAGTAAGACTGGGAGAGCTTTTTGTTATTTAAACACTCAATAGAGGCTTTGAGAAACACAAAACTCAAAGCAAGTCTCCTCCCCAGTCTGTCCTTGTTAGTGAGAACACAGACAACTCTCTCCCACCCACTGTCTAGATCCTACCCTGTGGAAGTAGCCTGCCTTCCTTCTAGGTCCTTAGATATAGATCTAAGTTAGCAGCTATGGAAGGGCCTCAGATGAAGAGAGAATGGCCAACATTGTAAACCCTCACTGGCTGTATGTCTGCCATCTGCCAGCCCAGTACAGAGAGGAGGAGGCCAGGAAGCCCTCAAGGGGGAAAGATGAAGAGCTAGGTCCCACTCTCACCCCTCTCCCACTCAAGCAAATCACCATCATCTACAGTGTCCTGGGCAGATTTGAATTGTGCGACCTGCAGACTTAATCCCCGCTACTATACTGGCTTATAAGGGGCGTAAGGGGCATACCACCTCCTAATAATTTTATGTTCATTATAAAAATAAAAAAGTTTTATTCTGCGATAAAAGTAAGTAGACAGAAAATCTCTAACATATTCTTTTGGTGTCCCAAGAAGTCTGCTCTTCAGAGTATGCAAACATGTATGTGTACACACATGCACACACACTCTGAGGAATGCATACATATGCACCCTTAGGTATGCACATACTAAGTCATGCATACAAACACTCTAAGTTGTATGCACTCACACAAACACACATACACACACCGTAAGATGCATGTGCACATATATGTACTCACTGAGCTGAACATGATACATTCTAAGGCATGAGTGTGCACACATACATGCACACACATACTCTGAGGTGTGCATGTACACACTTGGGTAAGCATGACCACATACACACACACACACACACACACATACACACACACTGAGATGTGCAAGAACACAGTGGGGTGAGCGTACACAAATACTCTGGTATTTTGCGTGTTTTGGCCTTCTGAGCACTCTGCTTAGGAACCTATCTTGTCCACAGCATCAGGACTCAGATTTGACCATCAGGAGCCAGGATGTCTGGTAGTGTGAGGCATAATGAAGGGATGAGGAACATCCACCAAACATCCATGAAACTATGGCTCCTTTAGATACAGCGTGTCCACAGACATAAGGCTATATGAGAGAAACAGGCTAGAAAAAAGTCTTTCTGGCCGATTATCATGCTGCATTTTATATCTGTAAAGCATCCACAAATACTTTTAGATACAATTTATGACCGTCATTTGAGGCACAGGATGATTCCCATTTCAGTTTCTTTAAGCCCAGATTTCTGCTGAGAAACATAAATACTGCATTCACTTGCCAGCACCTTACAGAAAATGAAGAAAAAGCAGATTTTACAAACGTTGGAAATGTACTTCAGGTTCTGTTTGCTCCTGGGCAGGAAATCAGGTCATTCCTATTTGGACCAGGTGGTGGCGCTGCAGACAAATAGTGCTGCGAACCCTTCGTGGGATACACTGCCCAAAGAAGGTCTCACAACAGTGTGAGCATCACAGACCAGGGTAGGAAATGTAAGGCCAGCGTCTGCACTTTGAGGTGAACTAGGACACGTCTCTAAAGCATGCCAGAGGAATCCGAGCTAGCAAGATGCCTGGACATGAGGCAAGATTACAGAGCCCACAAGGAGGGGTTCATCACAGAGAACACAAACACCGGAGCAAAGAGACCTCCAGAACACCAGTGTGGATAGCTGAGCAGCCATGGAAAAATAAGCATGGATTCAAAGGTGTATGACAAGAGCGCCAGGCCCCATGGAGCTGCCTTCTGTCTTCAAAGCAAGCCACATGCTAACTTCAGAACTGGGCAACAAACCCAACCCTCAGTGACCCCCAAAGCAATTCAGCATTCCGGCCCCTCCCCGTTTCTGATCTTCTCCTTTGATGCTATGCATGTCCTTTCCATGTGAGCCAGTGATGAAGTGGATGGGTTTGCCCTGTGTCCTCTTTGTTTGCAAACTCTGCCTGCCTGGCTTTGACAGGTTTGAGATCTTCTGCCCTTCAGTTCACAGCTTAATACAGGGAGTGACCCGCCCTACAAATGTGGGATCAGAGAAAATGGAGCCAGCAAACGTTTATTTCTAGGAGGTAGTCCTGACAGACAGGCTGAGTACATTTTGCTTAAGTCTGCTAAAAGCAGAACAAAACAAAACAAACCCCTCTGAACTGCATTCTGCATCCTGGTCTCTAGAAGAATCAACTCTGAACTGGCACTTTCGGATTCACTGTTGATTTACAATGGACTTCCCTAATCTAAGTCATAATTTATATATCTTGCTCTGCCCCTTGAAACTGTGGGAAAGATAACGAAGTGAAGCCATAAAGAAGAATATTGAGGCAGGAAGGACAGCTCAGTGAACAAGATCGTTTGCTGGGCCAGCATGAGGACCTGAGTTTTTAGCCTCTATGCTCGCACAGAAACCAGGAATGGCTCCTGCCTGTGACCAGACTGCTAAGGTAGAAGGTAGAACTAGAGAGTCACTTGGGCTTACCTTCCAGCATTGCCAAAAGATAGCAAACCCAGGTTCACTAAGAATGTTTCAGGGGGATAAGGCAGAGTGCACCACAGCACCCCACTGATGTCTACCTCTAGCACACCTCACATAATATACACATGTGCATACACAGATACACATGCACAGATACACATGCATATACAAACCCCTTCACACACATGTACACAGAGACACACACAGTGTGATACACATATGCACACATAGGCAGATTCACATGTATGCGCATGCATATACACAGACACATACTCAGGCACACATACATATATACATGTACACAGACACATGTACATATACAAATGCATATACACACATACACAGATATGTGAATACATACATGCATACATATACACATGCATGCATACTAACTTTCAACTTTACGTGTATGGCGGTTTTTCCTGGCATGTGTGGGAGCCAGAAGGTATCAGATTTCCTAGAACTAGAGTTACAAATGGCTGAGTTGCCATGTGGTATAGGGAATTGAACCTGGGTCCTCTTTAAGAGCAGCCAGTGCTCTTAACTGCTGAGCCATCTCTACAGCCACATGCATGCACAACATTTTAAAATATATATTATAACATGTTATAATACATATATAATATAATATATATGTAGTAGTGAAAGGTAAAAGAGAAAGCTGAGTCCGTGACTCAGAGCATCAACACTTTTCCTTTCTGGTTTTGTTTGGTTTGTTTTTTTTATTAGCACATACTAAGTAGATATAAGTGGGTTTCATTACAACATTTGTATGCCATTAGAAATATCACATAAGCCTCCTACTACCCCCTCTTTCTCCCTCCTATAACTCACCACCTGAGATGGTTTGAATAGATATGGCCCCCATAGACTCATGTATGTGGATGCTTGGCCCATGGGGAATGGCACTATTAGGAGGTGTGGCCTTGCTGGAGGAAGTCTGTCACTGTGGGGGTAGGATTTGAGGTCTCCTATGCTCAAGCTATGCCCAGTGTGACACATAGTCTCCTTCTGCTGGGCCCCTGCCACTTTGCCTCCGATGCTTTTGCCCTATCCCTGAGGCACCCAATCCTCTCTTCTCAGACAGAACAAGACCCAGAGCCTTCTCCCCGGCTTGAGGATGTGGCCTTGAGCACTGGACGCCCTTCTCATGCTTGAGATCAAGATGCCCTGGTCCAGAGTTCCAGGCCAGCTGCGGCTGCACAATAAGACCTTTCATTAGAGCTCTATTAAAACAAAACAAACAAAAAAGCCAAGCATGGCCGTCCCCTTGGGAGATGGAGACAAGAGGGCTACGGGGCTCACTGGCCAGCAAACATAGGCTACTTGGTGAGTTCCAGGCTAGCGAGAAACTCTACCTTAAAATAAAATAAAATAAAATAAAATAAAATAAACAAGGTGGATGGTATATGAGGAATAACACCTCAAGTTGTTCTCTGGCTTCTACATGCATACATGTGTGCACAAATAAATCATAAATAAATAAGCAAGTAAATAAATGAATAATTGCAGTGTCATGCCAAGATGTCTTCCTTCCTGCTTTCCTCCCTTGGTCCCTCCCTCTCTTTTCCTTCTAAAATTTGATTAAAATAAAAATATTATCAGTTCTAGTCAAATATGCAGTCTATAGATTGCATTTTTGCGTCTATGTGAGTTCTCTCTCAGTCCTCTCCTTCCAACCACACTATTAATACTAATAAATAGCTAATGTTGTCAAAATTACTTTAGACTTAGAAAACACAAAATGCCAACAATCAATAACGCAATCTATCAAGTATTGGTATCTTCTTTCTCTGGTGCCCCCTCACTCTTGGGCAAGCTTTCAAATTTCGACACTGGTTAAACCACGGAAAGGACCCACCTGCTGCCTTTTCCCTAACAAGAACTCTAGTGAGACCCCGAGGTCATGAGAGCTGGAGAACCGGCCCTGCCCCTCCCTGGCTGCAGCACACAGAAGAGCCAGATCCTGTACCTCGCATCGCCTGGGCAGCACTGTAGAGCTGGCCCTGGTTGCAGGAGTTTTAGGCCCCAAGGACATGAGCATGGGGCCTAAACTTGCTAGCCCTGCCACTTGTCTGCTATGAGATGGCCTGGGCAAGGGAGAGGTCTCCTTCCCCAGACACCTTCAGCAGGCAAGCTGGTCCTGCCTTTCACAAGTTATAGCACTAGGAAGAGCAGGCCCTGCATCTTCCCTGGGCAGAAAGCAGAACTGGCCCTGGATTTGGGGGTTTTGGGTAACCCAGCCCAAGGGCCTGAGAGCCTTGTCTACTGTAGATTGGGTGAGCTAGTTGAAGCAGCCCTGGAGAGCCTGCCATGGTGGTGTGGGTGCAGGAGAGCAGGTGGCCTGACCAGTTCAGCCACCACCCAAGCCTAGATATAGGGCTTTAAGTTGGCCTACCCCAACATCTACCACATGGATGAGCTACTGGAATCCATGAAGGTCGGTCCTATAGATCCAAAGCTGCAGGATCTCTATGACACAGGTCAACAACAAGATATCTGAGAGGAGTTCCAGTGAGGTTTTGGTACTAATAGTGTAGCAGAAGCTAGAAGCCTTGAACCAGACCAATGACTCAAGACAATAAACATTTGCAAGTAAAGATGTGTGGACAAAGGGGTAGACTGTGGAACACACTGTGACACACAGCAGCTTCCACAGTGATTTTTTTTCCTTTCATGGGGGTAGAGGGGTTACAAAGGTGGAGGATTAGGGTGTATGATGTGAAAGTCACAAAAAAATCAATAAAAAGTTAAATAAGACATAATGTTTTAACAGACTAAAATTGAAATCTTTTATAACTAAAATTTATTTTATTTTAATCTAAAAACAGAACTCCAGTAAACATGCCCAGCATGCTCACAGTTCCTTTCTCGGGGCAATGCGAACTGTATCATTACACAGTTTGAGTAGAGGTGCACAGAGCCCCACTCCGCACCCCCAAGCTAGCTGCTTAGAGCTTCCTACAGGTATGTTCATCTCAAAGCCTGGGATGAGACCCTGTGAGTAAATTTCCCTAAAGCCAAACCTTTCCCATGTCAAAAATCCATCTCTGTCTCACTCCTGCAAACACAAGCCTGCTTTGCTTTCTGCCTTATTTTGTATATAGCATACATCCTTCACAGAAATTGCAAAAATAATTGATTCTCATGCTAGGACATTAATTATTGCCAGGACACAGGACCCCTGAGTCCATTATGGAGATATAAGTCAGCCGATTTACCACCTGTGATGGTTAATATTGACTATCAACTTGACAGGATCTAGGATCACCTAGGAGACAAGACTTTGATGATACCTTCAAGGGATTCTCTTGATTATGTTAGTTGAGGTATGAAGACCTACCCAACTTAAATGAACACCATCATTCTCTCCTGGACTGGGGTCCTGAACTGCATGCAGGGAGGAAGCTGCTGAGCACCAGGATATAGCCCTCTCTGCTCCCTGACTGTAGATTCAGCACAAGGTGGGCAGCTCCTTCCTGAGCTGCTGCCAAACCCAGGCCTTCCCCACTGTGATGGTTTGTATATGCTTGGCCCAGGGAGTGGCACTATTAGGAGGTGTGGCCTTGTTGGAGTAGGTGTGTCACTGTGAATGTGAGCTTTAGGACCCTCATCCTAGCTGTCTGAAAGTCAGTCTTCTCCCAGTGGCCTTCAGATGAAGATGTTCTCCTGTGCTACGCCTGCCTGGATATTGCTGTGCTCCTGCCTTGGTAATGGACTGAACCTCTAAACCTGTAAGCCAGCCCCAATTAAATATTCTCTATAAAGAGTTGCCTTGGTCCTGGTGTCTGTTCACAGTGGTAAAGCCCTAACTAAGACGCCCACCATGATGGACTGCATCCTGGAACTGAGAGGCAGAGAAGGTTTTCCCTTTAAAGCTGCAGTAAAAGTAACTAAGACACTACTAACTTTTCACAAAGGGGGAGGGTTTTGACTTGAATTGATGCCGCCTCCTGGCATGGAGAGCAGGACCCAGCTTTTGGAGGGAGTTGACAGCCGATACCCAGTGTATCTCAACTAAAGGCTGGGGTCTTCCTCAGCCCCTGACTGAGTCCGCTCATTTAGATTCCATACCTTCCAAAGACAGGAGCGAATGAGGCAGGCAAGCTCTGGGCCTTGCTTGGCTCACTCCAGTAAATGGATGAGCTGGCTCACTTCATCCTCAGCGCTCTTGCATCCCAGCATCCTTAATGTGCCAGTAAGCTTGCACACAAAAGCAGTCTGATCTTATAATTAAATTAGGCGCGTGTGGGAAATGGCACAATTAAAACCAGAAAATAATTTAGAAAGACGGAGTCCCACTAGGGTGAGACTTTTCTTATTTAGTGGAGAGGAAACACAATTATGGAGCTAGCTTATTAAAACACCTCCTCAGATAGCCGAGCTCCTCCCTGCACACCGGGCGCCAGCTCCGTATGAAGCAGAGTAGCACTACTTCCTTCCTCCAGATCAAATTAGAAGGCAGAATGTGTGATTCCCCAGGAGAGATATTTACAGCTCAAAGTAGTCTGGGAAGAAATTTAATCAGAAACTACCCGGAAATTATTAGGGAAACAGGTTATTCCCACCCTTTTATGGCGATAAGATCGGGAGATTTTTTTATTATTATTATTTTTTTGTGTGGTGAGATTCTTACAACATTTATTGGAATTTGCGTAAGCCTTAGGGAATAAACAAAAGAATAAAAATTGCACATTTCAGGATATGAACAAGAAAATCTTTGTGCTGTTGTATGGTAAGAAGTAAAGATAGCTGTGGCTATGGTGGCAAGATATTTGGGTATAATGCAGTATTTGTTTTCGTTTTGAGACAGGGCTGGAAATACCTTAGCTGGCTTCTAACTCTCTGTAGACAGTGATTACCTGGAATTCCTGATCTTCCTGCCTCCACTACTCTAGCATTGAGATTACAAGTGTGCTCTTCATAGCCAGTTTATACAGAGGTGGGAAATGTACCCAGGGCTTTGTGTTTGCTAGGCAAACTCTTTACCCATAAGATGATGTTTATGCATACATATTTAATGGTCATCAGCCACATGCCCTAGAAATGGATGATTGGAAGGATGCAGCCAATACAAGGGTGGGAACATCACCTTTGGATGAACTGACTCGGGCTCAGTGCAGCCATAGACCTGCAAATCTCAGCCTCTCCACCTGTAGCACAGGGATTACAAAAGCTACCCAATGTCAGTTATTTCTTCATTATTACTTATTATTTATTTATTATAATACATGTGCACACACACACAACACCACAGGGGGCTAGGGAGGCATGGGAAAATGGAACGATCCCTTTCTCCCTCTCCACTATGTGCGTTTCAGGGTTGAGCTCAGGTCACCGTGCTGGGTGGCGAGCGCCTGTTACTGCTGAGCTATTGCACCACTGATTTTATTAAAGATTTTATTTTAATTGTTGGTTCTGTGAATCTGTGTGTGGAGGATAGGTATGTGCATGTGTGCAGTGCCCCAGAAGTCAAAAGAGGCTGTGAGATCTCCCTGCATCTGGAGTTACAGGTAGCTGAGAGATACTCAACAAAGATGATGAGCCATCTTTCCAGCCTCATGTCAACTATGTTAAAGAACATAAATACTAATACATACATCCATGCTTCTTCCCATGGACACACAAGCATACACACACACATGCACTCCCACACACACAAGCACACACACATGCACACACATACACATACATGCAACACATATGCATGCACGCATATGCGTACACACATGCACACCACACACACACCACAGTGAACAGCCTTGTTCACTCCCATGTCCATCTGATGAGTAATTACCATTAATTCCATTACCATGTCAGAACAGGGGAAGCTAAGGCATGAAGAGTCTGAGTAATACTAAGTCAAATGGACAATAGACAGCTCACCCTAGAACCATGTTCTAGGAAATCAGATCTCCTTTTTTTTTTTTTTCAGTAAATCGAACAATGGCCTCCTGAACAAAGAGGCGACACTGAGATGTCCAGTGAGACCCCGCCCTGCACTAAGCAGCTCACCACCACTGCCGGAACAGAAGTGCATGCTGCATTTCTCATGTTTCTCCTGTTTACACAAACTTCATTCTGCCATGGTTTTAATAATGTCAATTCTCTGCTAGCATAGTTCAAATGTCAGGCACCATGGTAAAACCATAGAGTCAATGAAGCTGGCTCTTTACCCACTGCTGTGCCCAAATACCTGACAAGAAGCAACCTAACTAATTCAGAGGTGCAGACCATTATGGCAGAGAAGGCCTGGCAATAAGAGCTGAGATGCAGACATACTGTATGTGTAGGCTGCATAGTGGTTTGAATATGCTTGACCCACTGGAAGTGGTGCTACTAGGAGGTGTGGCCTACGGGAGGGGGTATGGCCTACTAGAGGGGGTATGACCTTACTGGAGGAGGTGTGGTCTTACTGGAGGAGGTATGGCCTACTGGAGGGGGTGTGGCCTACTGGAGGGGGTGTGGCCTTACTGGAGGAGGTATGCCCTTACTGGAGGAGTTGTGG
>JADRCD010017497.1:0-12043 GCA_019843815.1 Montemys delectorum
TTTTTTTTTAAAAAATTTTCCTATAAACAGTTGGCATCTTGAGCCCAGAACCATTTAATTCTTGGGAGTTACTTCCATTCACTGATGCTGAGCTGTAGAAATCCAATCACTGTAGAAATCCTCAGGGTCAAGGTCAAACTTTCTGAAGAGAGGAGAGAGGATCCAAAAACAGATGCTGAAAATTCAGTGCTCAGCTTCCCAAAACAAGGCGCCAAGGAGAGACTCCCTGTGGCTCTGTACTCCAGAACAAACTTGACAAAATCTAAAATAAAGCTCAGAAGGAGTTTTGTTCCTTTATTCCGAATTCAGGCCATCTTGTTCTCCAGGTCCCTTCCTCCGGAGACCTCCTCCTAGGACCTCCATATGCATTTTGTTCCCTTCTCCAATCCCCAGTGGGAACAGTCAATGATAAATGTCACTTACCCACATGGTATATGCCTAATCTAGGCAGCAGGGACAGCCAGAGTAAAGGAAACAAAACAAGTGAGCCTTTGTCCTTGTGGAGTTCCTGTCAAATAGCTATGTGGGAATCAGATTTTTTTTTAAAAGAAAAATGCATAGCATGGTACAGGTGTTGAAGGGAAAATGTAGCCTGGTGTGTAGGACTGGGCTTTGTCTTCAGTGAAGCCAGTGTGTGTGTGTGTGTGTGTGTGTGTATGTGTGTGTGTGTGTGTGTGTGTGTATGTGTAATGGGATGACTGGGAGGCAACCGGAAGGAAACTGTGTGTGTACTGGGGGAGAGAGGGGTGTGACTGGTAGTAAGAAGTGGCTTCATTTCCCTGTGACTCCACAAGAGATATAGACTTCTGAAAATTATTGGTTTTTTCCTCTTTTATTCTAATGTATAGGAGTATTTTGCCTTTATGTATGTCTGTGTACCACTTGCATGCAGTGTCATTGAGTGCCAGAAAAGTGCACTGGATCCCTGGAACTGGAGTTACAGACAATTGTGAGCTTCCACGTATGCGCATGCTATATAGTCTTAGTTAGGGTTTAACTGCTATGAACAGACACCATGACCATGGCAAGTCTTATAAAGGACAACATTTAATGGGGGCTGCCTTACAGGTTCAGAGGTCCAGCCCAGTATCATCAAGGTAGAAGCATGGCAGCATCCAGGCAGGCATGGTGCAGGAGGAGCTGAGAGTTCTACATCTTCATCTGAAGGCTGCTAGCTGAATACTCTCTTCCAGGCAGCTAGGATGAGGGGTCTTAAAACGCACACCCACAATGACATACTTACCCCAACAAGGCCACACCTAGTCCAACAGGATATCTCTATCTCTGTCTCTGTCTCTATCTCTATACCTATACCTATACTTATATCTATATCCATATCATCTATCTATATTGTCTATATCTATATCTACATCACCTATCTATATATACATATATGCATATGTATATATGTATAGTATATAATATATATCATGGAGTCATCTCTCCAACCTGTGGTTTATTTTTCAATTTCAGGCATATATGTGTCCCCATGTGAGTTATATGCACTTGAGTATGGGTGCCTCAGGAGACATTGGGTCCTTCTGGAGCTGTAGTCACAGGAGACTGTGAACTGCCTGATCTGGTGTTAGGAACAAAATTCAAGTATTCTGCCCAAGAAGTATAACTGCTGAGCCATTTCTCCAGTTCCAGAATTGTTAAATTTATGCAATGAAATATCAATTAGTTATAAGAAATAGTCCAGACTTCTAACAGTGGTTATATCAAAGTATAACCCAAAAGAGAATTCCAGTCTTGTCACTAACTTACAATACTTAGTAAGGCAAGAAAACACACTCCAGAATAAAAGGTCACACAGGAAAAATAAGGCACAAAATTATAATTGAGCCTCTTGCCTTCCTTGTGATCATCTAGTTTAGCACCCACAACAGTGGGTGGTGCTTGGCAGACGGTAGCCAATAGTAGCAAATAATTGTTGAGAGAATTAATTGTTGAATTTAAGCACAGTGGAAGAACAGATGAAAGGACAAATGGTGGCTGAGCCGTTGTCTTAAGCCCAATCATCCCAGGAGAGCAGCTGATTGATGGTTTGTCTTCCTCACTGGGTGGCAGTAACAGAGTCAATGTATGCTCCCTCAGAGCTGTGAGGCTCGACCAATAAATGCTAGCACGAATATTGCAGGCTTTAATTCCCATATCTGAGTTGAGTGGCTCATGCCAGGGAGGTCGGTGCTCCCATCCCAGGAAAGTGGGATGATCATGGGACGTTGGGAGGTTGGAAAGAATGAGAGGAGTTGCAGATGGCTAAGACATTCTTTACTCAATTTGGGTGAAGCCAGCAAGGCAGGCAGCCACCATTTGTTATCCAGACACAACTGGCACACATGAGGGTGCACAAAGGCAGGCAGCTCATGGGCTTACAGACAAAACACACAGAGGTGGGCTGGCAAAGGTGAAAGCAGAGACTCTGGCTTCTGACCTCAAGAGCCTATTTATACAGAAACACATACAATGGCACTCTGTCAAAAATAACTATTTAATAGCTTTTGTTTATTTTTTGGGGGGGGGTCTCAAACATCCAGTGTTAGCCATTTAATGCTGGCACACGGGCCTCTGGATGTGCAGTGTTGGCTATGTTTTGCTGACTAATATTGCATATCTATATCAGCACCATGTTATCTAAGCATTAACTGGTCCTTATGACCTTCTGTTTCCCACAATCCCCTTTGCTTGGAATAGGCAGGAAAGGAACAACCTTGGGATTCTACTTGCCTTATTCCATGGACTCTGCAAACACAAAATATGGAACAGATTCCAAGATGGCTGGTAAAACAAGGATCTTCTATGAAAAGGACAACAGGCTCCATCTTCAATGTAGTTTTTGGTTCTTAACATTCTTAGGTGAAAGACGGGCAGTGGTGGCGCACCCCTTTAATTCCAGCCCTTGGGAGGCAGAGGCAGGCGGATTTCTGAGTTTGAGGCCAGCCTGGTTTACAGAATGAATTCCAAGATAGCCTGTCCTGAAAAAAACTTCTTAGGTGAAATACATTCAAAAATGAAATGGATGTTTTTTATTATTATCATGGCAAGTTTTATTTCAGTCTTTGTCTCCCTGATAGAGCTGAGAAGAAACTTTCTGGCCCGAAGCCTGCTTCTCTGACAACTGATTTGCTTTTTAGGCTGGCTGAAGAATTTCCTTGGAGGAGAACGTATCTGGGCCAGATGGGATGCCCTGGCACAAAACTAGTGGGTCACTTTTGAAGTTGACCAAGTTCGTGAATGTCAATGAGTTGTCTTTCCCTGAAATATCTATATCTACTTACGCTTATCAATCAGTGAATTTCACCATCTGGCTCAGACTTGGGTCTCTGCAACCCACACTGATTCAGAGAGAGAGAGGTTTGCTGGTGGACAAAGCCTTTGGAATTTTTCACATAGGAACTTGTCCATCCATGTTTCTAATATAATAAAAGCTATGCTAAGTCTCTTTTGGAAACTATTTTTTTCTACATGTATTCATTTACACAATCAGAGCTTTTCCTCCTCAACATGAAGAAAAACTAACAGAGGTGCAAGAAATTTTACATTACAGGAAACAACTTCTTATGGACACACCCTCTGAGTTTCACGCAGGAGCATGATTCCTCATTGCTCCCAGGGCTTTTTGCCCAGAAGTGAACTTCAAAGAAATAGAAACATAAAGATTCACATGTCAGCAGGTTCATAGAACATCCTGAGAATCTTGTTGGACCAGGAGACCCATCATATCTGAGACATTAACTTTCCCATCTTAGTCCAGCGCAGTCTTAGTGTTAGCTAAGAACGTGACCTTCCAAAAGGTGTCACCCTGGGAAAGGGGCTCCGCTTACTAGGCATTTCTGTCCTTTTGGGCAGAAGCAGTCTGTGCAGAGATTGCCTGCTTTTGAATCCTCTTGCCTTTTGGAAAAATTTAGCCACATTCACTAACTTCATTGGGACTCAGTTTCCTTATCAATGAGATGGAAGGTTATTAGAATATCTACCTCATAGGGTGTTGTATAGATTAATTCATCAATTAATCCACATAAAATGCTTAAGAGAGTGACCAACATGGAATTAGTGCTTAATAAATGTATTTATTCCCTAAAATCTGGCCCCTGACCATTTTTATACATTTCATCCAAGTCTTTCATTGTGCATAACTTATATACATAATATTCATTTTGGCCTGCTTTGTGTCCAATTTTAACGATATTGAGGTCAAGTTTTAAACTACTTTTTTCCTGCTTAATTTGATGAGAGTACTTTCCCCTCATTTAAGATGGCTTTTAAGGGCTACATTATATTTCATCATATGGCTTCATTTATCCAATTTACTATAAACATTGAGGCTGTTTCTAATTTTTATTATTATAAATCATGCAGAAATGAGCATCTGTGCCCATAAATCTTTATGTGTATGTCTGCTCACTTCCTTAAAATAAATTTCTAGAACTGGAATTGCTGGATCAAGAGTTTGACTCATTTTGAAGTACTTAGATACACACTGTCCCACTTCTTGCTTCCCCGGAAACAAAAGTCACAACTCTAGCCGCCCTCCTGTCTCTACTTTCTTGGCTAGTTGCTTTTCTTTTTTATACAGTTTAAGCATCACTTTACACAAGATGCCTTCTGTTTTCCTGTATTGGTTTAAAGGCTTCTTGTCTATGCAGTCATCTCTTGGTTTTGGGTGGAGAATTGGTTCCAGGACCTCTGCAGACCTCAAAACACACAGATGCTCAGGCCTTTCATATAGAAATGCCATATCATTTGCATTTAATTCATGTACATCCTTTTGTGTACTTCAAACCATCATCTCTAGATTACTTATAATACCTAATGTAAGTGCTGTGTAGTTAGCTAGTTATCACAAGGAATAACAACAAGAACAAAAGGCTGTATCTGCTCAATACAAATGTATTGTTTTAATATTTTTGGCCCACAATTATCTAAATCCATAAATGTTGAACCCATGGTCCACTGAACCCAGTCCTGTTCTCTCATATTACATTATAAGTCTATTTGCTCATACCAGAAACATCTTAAAGGAAAAATAATCTGCACTCTTAGCACCTGGCACACAATGGATGCTCAGTGGACAGACAGAGTAAAGGCATATCCCAAGAAAACAGGAGTGCACACAGTGCTCTTCTCCAAGTACACCAGCATCATCTGCAATGCTCTCTCCAAGTCATGCGCTCCAGGGAATACTGGACGATCTTCCACTGCCTTCTGAGCCAAGGAAATGCTGACCCAGAGACTGTTCTTTTGTGTGTGACTTCCCCAAGTTTGAGGAATAACCTACAAGGCTTAAGAAGTACAAGCCAAAACTTTATAATATAATCCACTGTCTAGAGACACCAGAAAGACTACCTGGGAATGAGCTATTACTTAGATCAGCATCTAAACATTGAAAGGAAACCAAGAGACCCCCTTGGGGTGCAACTTAATGTGGAAAAGTTTAAAGAAGTGTGGCTAATAACACTTTGACTGTGGTGTTACAGGTTGTCAGAGCAGATCTGAAGACCCTGTGCATTATGTCTTAACATTTACTCAGTATCAACTCCTTTTATCCATTCATTTGCCTATATAGTACCTTCTGAGTGTTCTTGAATGGTCTAATGTGTGATAGTTCTCATACCCAGTGTAGCCTGCATTAAGAAGCGATTTTTTAAAAGGAAGCTTGGGAGGAGATGAAGCAATAGCTTTTCCACCGTGCAAAAACTCTTGCTCAAGGATGTTTCCCTGCTCCAAGCTGAGAGCCCACTCTTTCATTATATTCTATAAAGGTTGCCAACTAAGTCACCACTGCTGTCTAATTTTGCAGAAGCACCAAAAGTTTAGAGGAGACAGCTTGTGTCTCAGGAAAAGGGACTACTTCAGAATCCCAGGCTTAGATGCCATCTTCCTAGCTTTGAGACTGTGGGAAACTCACTTCACTTCTCCCTGTCTTTGTTTCCTTGTATCTAGAAAGAGCTGCTTGTGTTTACTTTTATAGTAAGCAGAATAACGACCTCCCTCCCCAGATATTGGCATCATCATTAGCACCTTTGAATATAAGACCATTCAAGACTGGTAGAGATTTTGAAGATGTGATTAAAGTTAGAGATCAGATGTGAAGAGAGTATCCTGTGCTCTCTAGATAAGCCAACCTAATCATAAGAGCCCATGTGAGCTAAGAATCTGGCCTGGTTGTGGCCCTGGATGTAGCAATGGGAACAAGCTCAGAGCTGGTCATACCAGAAGGACATGACCTAATGGGAATGGTGTGAAGATAGAAGAAGAGCCCATAACTCAAGACATGCAGACTGCCTCTAGAAACAGAAAAAGATCAGAAAACAAATTGCTTAAAATTTCTAGAAATTGGGGTAGCCCTGATGACACCTGTATCTCATCCAATGGGAACCTGGCTAAAGGTCTGACTTAAAAGTAATCATGTGCTGTTTTAAGTGATTGTCACAGACACTAGGAAACTCAAACAACCCTCCGATATTGCTATGTTTCTGTGGTGATTTCAAAGAAAATGACCTCCATAAGCCCACAGATCTGAATATTTGGTTTCCAAATGATAGAAGTGTTTGGAAAAGATTAGGAGGAAAAGGAAGGTTTTTGGAAGGGAATATCACTGGGAGTGGACTTGGGGCTTGCCAAAATCCCACACTACTCCCAGTTAGCGCTCTTGGCCTCTCACTTGTAAATCAAGGTCTAGGGTCTCACATGCTCTAGTGTCCTTCTCCCCTCAGGGTGGTCATGAACCTCTAGGCCTCCAATAAACTCTTTCTGCCTTAAATTGCCTGAGTCATGCTGTCTTATCACAGCAAAACAAAAGCAACTAAGGCACTTTCAAAATAGAATAAGTACAACTGCTTGGGGAGCCCACATGTTCCTTGAGGATTGGCTATCTGTATTCTTAAGTCATTCACTAGGTCCAAATCAAATTATGGGGGAAAAAAGCGAAAACATGCTGCTTGAGACAAAATTTGTCCCCTAGACTCCTTGAATCCTATTCCCACAACAAGGGTTTCTGAAGCAGAGTAGAACATTTTGGGGGTGGGGAATGCTGTTGATAGACAAACATTCCATAATATGGAAAGCCAAGGTGTCAGAATCCCCTAACTACAGAGAGCAGATGTGCACCCAGCATCATTCCCTGTCTTCCTTTTTATGCATGTATGGTGCTGGTACAAATATCACTTGTAATGGTCAACCAAGGGTGTCCCTGACAGTCCTAGTCTCCCTCTTCCTCTCTGGAATCCCATATCTTTCCTCAACAACTGAAGTAATGGTTTCTCAGGCTTCAGCATGCACAAGGACCACTCAGTCTGTTCACCTTGGTGCTGTGTTTTCTGGTTATGTGACTTGTCATGATCATCATTGAACGTTTCACAGTCCTGAATTGTTCTTCTTACGGTCAGAAACACATAGAGAAGGTTGTAAATATGCTGATGGCTGAATATGGTGTTGTCTGACAGAGGATACTCATAAATAGATTCATTCATCCAAAAGCATTTAAAAAGTGCCAAACAAATTAATGGGTAAGCATATATATATATATATATATATATATATATATATATATATACACATACACACACGGGAAACATATTGTGTAAAAACATAAGCTTTATTACATATAAAATAGGTAAAGAAACATATAAATAAGATATTAAGATATTTATGTGTATACCTATGTTTTTGTACATACATACATGAATATATAAGAAATAAGACTCATGTCTCATCTTGAAATATTTACAGTCCAAGGGATCAAGTCAGGTAAAATATGGGATTATAAGATAATATAGTGAGAGCAAAAATAGCAATCAACATGAGTTCAGAGATTAGAGATAAATACCTTTGAATAAACTCATTTTTTTCCTTTTAGCAATGTTGGAAATCAAACCTAGGGTCTTGCATAGACTAGTCAAGCACTCTATCACTGAGTCACATCCTCATCCCCGAAGCCACTTTTAAATTGAATTTTCAGGATTAACAAGAATTAGCTGAGTAAAACCCACAAGAAACAAATGGTATATGCAAAAGAAATCTGTAAGTACCTAGGCCTAAGGCAAAGGAAACATATGCACACACACATGCACACACACATAATGCATACACACACATACATGTACACATACATACATGCACACACTCACACGTGCACACACACAGGCACATGCACTCATACACTCAAATGCACATGCACAGATGCATGCACACATACACCACTCGCGTACACAATATAAATAGACATAATAAATACAGTACTAACAAGGAGAAGATAAAGAGATTGTTTATTAATATAATTATTTTATTCCATTTTATCAAGACAAGATCTTACTATATGACCTTGGCTAGGCTGGAGTTTGCTGTATAGACTGCGCTGGCTTTGAACTCATGGAGAACTACCTGCCTTTGCCTTCTGAGGGCTGGATTAAGGTGTGTGCACCATGCAAGCCTTATTTACATAAGGGTTCTTTATTGGTATAACTGATGTTATTAGACACATCAGACCAAAGGTATATTTTCCTTGATGTATGGTGGGTTTTCCCAGCCCATGAAGGGAAACTCTGATAGTCATTCAATTCTGTCTTTCACTTCTTGAGACATTATGGGAAGATCGATCCAATCAGTAGGCTACAAAGATATGTGTCAGAAGACCATGTGGCCCCAAGAGGAGAGGCACAGTGCTGACAGGTGGAGCACTCTATCATTTGGTTTTTATTAACAAGCTGTAGTACAGATTCAAATTATTTTCAATTTTTCCAGCTATTAGTTTTTACAAATTTGATTCCATGCCAAGAGTGTACTTTGTGCTGCTGGGTTTAAATACCTGTCATATCTACATCCAAATCCAAATCTTCTCCAGCTAGTCTATTCTTCTGCTGTTTCTCTCGAGTCCCTATCTCTAACCCTTCGCTCATGTTGCATGCCCCCACTGGAACATTTTCCTTACATCCTAAATCCCTTCCATTCCTCAGGGCAGCTTACACTGCCTGTGATGGAGGAAAACCTGCCCCTTTGATGGATTTCAAGCCCTTGTTGTCTGTATCATAGACATTACTTATCTCCAGCAAATCTTCACAACATCAAAGCAGAATAAAGAGGAAAACATTACTACCCCCTTAGGACTACCGCAGAGGGGCATTTATTCAACACAATCCCTTCTAGTCCTTAACTATGCACCATGGATAATCAATATTGAAGACCAATAAGAATGTTGCCTTCGTCTCCCAACCTTCTGCCTTACAAAACTAGTAATTTTTTACATCTAAGTACAGGTCTCCTTGATTTTTTTTTTTTTATTTTCATGTGCATGGGGTCTTATGAGATTATAGTCTTAAAGTCTCAGCAGAGAGCAATGTCCCTGGGAGATGCTGAGCGAATGTTCACAATGCCCCCTGGGGAACCGAAAGCTCTGATGAAAAGGGTAGAGTTTTAGTTCAATATCGCTCCAGTCACTTTCCAAATATCACCAACTCCAACATCTTTGGGAATAAAGCAAAATTTGCAAATAATAAAGCAGATTACGGGTTAGACGTAACAGGATAGACTCAGTGGTGCCCTGGAGTGTCTGATCACAGCCCATAAGAGTTGCTTTTATTGTTAAAGTTTTATGCGTCAGTTTAAATGAAGCTGGAGTAGTCCATCATTAAATAGACAAAGTTACTGTTCATTAATTCTGACAGCTGAGTGTTATGGTACAAGTCTTTATTCTTAGAACTTAGAAGTCAGAGGCAGGCAGATCTCTATGAGTTTGGGGACATTCTGGTCTACAAAGTGAGTTTTAGGACAGTCAGAACTATGTGAGTTCTGCCTCAAAAGCAAACAAACAGCAAACAAACAAATAATTACCATCATCATCATCATCAACAACAACAGCAACAACAAGAAAATCCTAATTCTTCTTTAAAAATGCTGCTCTTCATACACAGGCTGAGCCTAGGCATCCCCGGACATATAGAACAGATGTGCAGCTTGTGGTCTTCATGTGGGCTATCCCAAAAGCTGTTGCCTGCTTGTGGGCTGCCTTGTCTGACCTCAGTGGGAGAGGATGAGCCTAGCTCTGCTGGGACTTGATGTGCCAGGATGGGGAGGATACACAGGGGCCCCCCACCCACTCAGAGGAGAAGGGGAAGGGAGTTGGGGAAAGAACTGTGGGACGGGGCAGTGAGCAGGATGTAAAGTGAATAAAAAATATATTTTCACACACACACACACACACACACACACACACTCGCTGCTCTTAGAATGCTCTTGGAGTGTTTGAAGCTAGTGTATCTGTATGGAGAGCACATTATGTAATACTGAACCCTGTACCTCTATCTCTTATATCCCTCATCCAAGGATGTCAATATGTAAGTTTAAGTTGCCTGGAGTGGAAAACTGGCCGGTTTTAGAATACAGTCACCCAAATAAGAGGAGACTGCTGGCGACCAAAGGTAGTTAGCACAATTATATCCTAATCAATTACACAGAAGACATTCGTGTAAAGCTCTGTGTTCACATGTAGCCAACTTTAACTGAGCTCCATGAATCTTTCTACGCTAAATCTGATGTTAGACCAGTGTGACCGTTTTCTACTTTCCTCTTATTTGCTAGCAAACAAACGCATCAAGTCACGTTAGAAATACATTTGTCAGTTTTAACCAAGGGTGGCTGGGGATATAAAAATCTGATTTGACAAAATGAAATGATACGGGCTGGAGAGATGGCTCAGTGGTGAAGAGCACTGACTGCTCTTCCAGAGGTCCTGAGTTCAATTCCCAGCAACCACATGGTGGCTCACAACCATCTGTAATGAGATGTGATGCCCTCTTCTGGTGCGTCTGAAGACAGCTACCGTGTATTTACATGTAATAAATTAATCTTTAAAAAAAATGAAGTGATCCTATAAGAATTAATTATCTATGTGAAAATGAAAATGACTGTATGTGGTATTACGGGTTTCTGTTATATATTCCTTATATCAGTAAAGTCTGTGATAAATCTACACACATACATAGGTTTATGTATGTGTATATCTTACTAATTTTTGGAGAACCAGTTGTAAGATATTTATCAACAATCACTAGATGTTAAGAGAGTGGTGAACCACTCCAAAAATAAATATAAAATTATTTTAAAAGACATTATCTTTTTCAATAAAACTTCTATACTCTAACCTCTTCCAACCACAGCCCTTTTCTGTCAGACCAAGAGCAGATCAAGGTCAGTGCCCCAATGAATGGCAGCATTCACACTACAGAGCAATCAATTTTCTTGGAAGCACATAAGCACGGGCAACTGAAATTATTTCTCTCTCGGCCTTAAGACTGAGTTTCACAACCACTAAAGGAGGACAAGCATTTCTCCTAACCTCTGGCCTACTGTCTCAGTGATTTCCAATCCAACCATGTAAGGATCATACATCCACTCTCACATCACCCAGTCTGAGAGACATCTCAAAGTGCCATTAAGCTCTGACACATGGGACTCATAACGTAAGCATAGGATGTCCCGATTCTGGCCAGAGCAATGCTACATCTCTGAGCAATGACGCAGCTGGTAAAGCCAGCTAAGACTGCTCTTTCTGCTGCTTTCTAACCCAGAGGCCACATGGACTATGCTCAGGGAAGCCTCAGGTCTCAGAGGTCCCCAGACGGAAGGCTCTCTCTGAAGCAAGAGCATTCAACACAGGAAGAGCAGAAGCACTATGATGAGGTGACATCCTTAGGCCACCAGGTCCCCAGAGAGGCAGATTGGCAGAGACAGAAAGGAGGACAGGCTGGAACTCCAATCCAGATGCCTGGGAAAAGCCAGAGACTCCAGAAATACTCTTTTCTATATTCCAGAGCTCTGGCAGCCCCCGCAAGGTTCTCACGCCACACACTTGCTTTTTGTTAGCAAGAACCAAGAGAGGATCAACAAGCTGCAGCGTGGGGCAAGTCTACTGCCTGTGTCCCCACCCCTATGTCTCTTCAAAATAAGCAAAGACAGAAGCAACAGACTTGCTCCACACTGCTGCTTGCTTATCCCTGTGTGTGTGAGTGTGTGAGTGTGTGTGTGTGTGTGTGTGTGTGTGTGT
>JADRCD010017503.1:0-18765 GCA_019843815.1 Montemys delectorum
AAATAGCCAGAAACTGGAAACAACCCAGATGTCCCTCAACAGAGGAATGGATACAGAAAGTGTGGTACATCTACACAATGGAGTACTACTCAGCTATTAAAAACAATGAATTTATAAAATTCTTAGGGAAATGGATGGATCTGGAGAGTATCATCCTGAGTGAGGTAACCCAATCACAAAAGATCACACATGGTATGCATTCTTTGATAAGAGGTGGATGTGATTTAATGGTGACAGGGCAAAGGTTTTCAGAGAATATAAGCGAGCATAATGGAGATTCCCGAATATGAGGTTCTTCGAAGGCATTCCGTGCCGGTCCCAAAGCAGAACTAGTTCTTTTCCCTTGGGATATCCAGATGGAGGCAGGAATAGGTTTCAATGTAGTTTTAGAGAGGTTCAAACTATTCTTTCCAAGGGATTACTGTCCCACAATCCTATTCAAGGTCAAATACACTCAATGATCAAAGCTCCCACTAGGGTCCACCTACCAAAGTTTCTTATACCTTCCAATAGCATCATAAATGCGAGAAAAAAATTTCTGTTTTTGTTTTTTTACCTCTGTACCCTCCCCCCTCCCCCTGCTCACCACCGCACCCCCTCCTGCTTACTGGCCCTGGCATTCCCTTACACTGGAGCACAGAACCTTCACAGGGCCAAGGGCCTCTCCTCCCATTGATGACCGACTTGGCCATCCTCTACTATACACATGCTGCCAGGGCAATCAGTCCCACCATGTGTACTCTTTGGTTGGTGGTTTAGTCCCTGGGAGCTCTGAGGGTACTAGTTAGTTCATATTGTTGTTCATCCTAAGGGGCTGCAAACCCTTCAGCTCCTTGAGTCCTTTCTCCAGCTCCTTCATTGGGGACCCTGTATTCAGTTCAATGGATGGCTTTGAGCCTCTACTTCTGTATTAGTCGGATACTGTCAGAGCCTCTCAGGAGACAGCTATATCAGGCTGGAGTGCCCTTCCTTCAGTCTCTGCTCCATAGTTACTCTCTGAAACTCCTTCCATGGGTATTTTGTTCCCCCCTTTTAAGAAGGAATGAAATGTCCACATTTTGGTCTTCCTTCTTCTTGAGTTTCTTGTATTTGTGGGTTGTTCTTCCTGTATTCCGAACTTCTGGTCTAATAACCACTTATCAGAGAGTACATACCATGTGTGTTCTTTTGTGACTGGGTTACCTCACTCAGGATGATACTCTCCAGACTCATCCATTTCCCTAAGAATTTCATAAATTCATTGTTTTTAATACCTGAGTCGTACTCCATTGTGTAGATGTACCACAATTTCTGTATCTATTCCTCTGTTGAGGGACATCTGGGTTGTTTCCAGTTTCTGGCTATTATAAATAAGGCTGCTATGAACATGGTGGAGCATGTGTAATTTTACATTTAGGAGCATCTTTGGAATATATGCAAAGGAGTGGTATAGCTGGGTCCTCCGGTAGTGCTATGTCCAATTTCCGGAGGAACCACCACCACACTGATTTCCAGAGTGGTTGTACCAGCTTGCAATCCCACCAGCAATGAAGGAGTGTTCCTAGTTCTCCGCAGCCTCTCCAGCATCTGTTGTCACCTAAGTTTTTTATCCTAGCCATTCTGACTGGTGTGAGGTGGAATCTCAGAGTTGTTTTGATTTGCATTTCCCTGATGACTAAGGATGTTGAGCATTTCTTTAGGTGCTTCACAGTCATTCAGTATTCATCACTTGAGAATTCTGTGTTTAGGTCTGTACCCCATTTTTTTAATAGAGTTATTTGACTCTCTGGAGTCTAACTTCTTGAGTTCTTTGTATATATTCTATATTAACCATCTATCAGATATAGGATTGGTAAAGATCTTTTCCCAATTTGTTGGTTGCCATTTTGTCCCATTGACAGTGTCTTTTGCCTTACAGAAGCTTTGCAACTTTATGAGGTCTCATTTGTCAATTCTTGATCTTAGAGCATAAGCTATTGGCTTTCTGTTCAGGAAATTTTCCCCTGTGACTATGTGCTCGAGAGGCTCTTTCCCACTTTGTTTTCTAGTTTCAGTATATCTGGTTTGATGTGGAGATCCTTGATCCACTTGGACTTGAGCTTTGTACAAGGAGAAAGGAAAAGATAGATTTGCACTCTTCTACATGCTAACCGCCAGTTGATCCAGCACCATTTGTTGAAAATGCTGTCTTTTTTCCAGTGGATGGTTTTAGCTCCTTTGTCAAAGATCAAGTGACCATAGGTGTGTGGGTTCATTTCTGTGTCTTCAATTCTATTCCATTGACCTACCTGCCTGTCACTGTCCCAATACCATGCAGTTTTGGTTTTTTGGGTTTTTTGTTTGTTTGTTTGTTTTTAATGTTTGTTTGTTTGTTTTATCACAATTGCTTTGTAGTACCGCTTAAGGTCTGGGATGGTGATTCCACCAGAGGTTCCTTTATTCTTATGAATAGTTTTGGCTATTCTGGGATTTTTGTTATTCTAGATGAATTTGTAGATTGCTCTTTCTAAGTCTGTGAAGAATTGAGTTGGAATTTTGATGAGGATTGCATTGAATCTTTAGATTGCCTTTGGTAAGATGGTCATTTTTACTATATTAATCCTGCCAATCCACGAGCATGGGAGATCTTTCCGTCTTCTGAGATCTTCTTCAATTTCCTTCTTCAGAGACTTGAAGTTCTTTTCAAATAGACCTTTTACTTGCTTAGTTAGAGTCACAACAAGATATTTTATATTATTTGTGACTATTGTGAAAGGTGTTATTTCCCTAATTTCTTTCTCTGCCTGCTTAGACTTTGTATATAGGAAGGCCTCTGATTTACTTGAGTTAATTTTAAATCCAGTTACTTTGCTGAAGTTGTTTATCATGTTTAGGAGCTCTCTGGTGGAATTTTAGGGGTCACTTAAGTATACTATCATACCATAAGCAAATAGTGATAATTTGATTTCTTCCTTTCCAATTTATATCCCTTTGATCTCCTTTTATTGCCTAATTGCTCTGGCTAGGATTTCAAGTACAATATTAAATAGGTAGGGAGAGAATGGGCAGCCTTGTCTAGTCCCTGATTTTAGTGGGACTGCTTCAAGTTTCTGTCCATTTAGTTTGATGTTGGCTACTGGTTTGCTGTATATTGCTTTTACTATGTTTAAGTATGTGCCTTGAATTCCTAATTTTTCCAAGACTTTTATCATGAAGGTATGTTAGATTTTGTTAAATGCATTCTCAGCATATAATGAGATGATCATATGGTTTTTTTCTTTGAGTTTGTTTATATAGTCAATTATGTTGATGGATTTCCATATATTAAACCATCCCTGTGTCCCTAGGATGAAGCATACTTGATCATGGTGGATGATCATTTTGATGTGTTCTTTGATTCGGTTTGCAAGAATTTTATTGAGAATTTTTGCATCGATATTCATAAGGGAAATTGGTCTTAAGTTTTCTTTCTTTGTTAGGTCTTTGAGGGGTTTAAGTATAAGAGTAATTGTGGCTTCATAGGATGAATAAGGAAGAGTATCTTCTGTTTCTATTTTGTGGAATAGTTTGAGGAGTATTGGTATTAGGTCTTCTTTGAAGGTTTGATAAAACTCTGGACTAAAACCATCTGGTCCTGGGCTTTTTTTGGTTGGGAGACTATTAATGACTGTTTCTATTTCATTAGCAGATATGGAACTGTTAAGATTGTTGATCTGATCTTGATTTAACTTTGGTACCTGGTATTTGTCTAGAAAATTATCCATTCCATCCAGGTTTTCCAGTTTTGTTGAGTATAGACTGTTGTTTGAAGTAAGATCTCATGATTTTTTGGATTTCCTCAGTGTCTGTTGTTATGACTTCCTTTTCATCTTTGATCTTGTTAATTAGGATACTGTCTCTGTGCCCTCTAGTTAGTCTGGCTAAAGGTTTATCTGTTTTCTTGATTTTCTCAAAGAACCAGCTCCTGTTTTGGTTGATTCTTTGTATAGTTCTTTTTGTTTCTATTTGGTTGACTTCAGCCCTGAGTTTGTTTATTTCCTCCCTTTGACTCCTCTTGGGTGAATTTGCTTCTTTTTGTTCTAGAGCTTTTAGATGTGCTGTCAAATTGCTGGTGTATGCTCTCTCCAGTTTCTTTTTGGAGGCATGTAAAGCTATTAGTGTTCCTCTTAGGACTGCTTTCATTGTGTCCCATAAGTTTGGGTATGTTGTGGCACCATTTTCGTTAAACTCTAGAAAGTCTTTAATTTCTTTCTTTATTTCTTCCTTGACCAAGTTATCATTGAGTAGAGTGTTGTTAAGCTTCCACATGTATGTGGTCATTCTATTGTTTATGTTGTTATTGAGGAGCAACCTTAGACCATGGTGATCTAATAGGATACAAGGAATTATTTCAATCTTCTGGTATCTGTTGAGGCCTGATTTGTGACCAATTACATGGTCAATTTTGGAGAAGGTACCATGAGGTGCTGAAAAGAAGATATATCCTTTTGTTTTAGGATAAAAAGTTCTATAGATATCTATTAAATCCATCTGTTTCATAACTTCTGTTAGTCTCACTGTATCTTTATTTAGTTCCTGTTTCCATGATCTGTCTATTGCAGAGTGGGATGTTGAAATCTCCCACTACTATTGTGTGCAGTGTAATGTGTACTTTGAGCTTTAGTAAAGTTTCTTTTAAGAATGTAGATGGCCTTGCATTTGGGGCATAGAGGTTCAGAATTGAGAGTTCATTTTGGTAGATTATACCTTTGATGAGTAGGAAGTATCCCTCCTTATCTTTTTTGATCACTTTAGGGTAAAAATTGATTTTATGCGATATTTGAATGACTACTCTAGCTTTTTTCTTGGGACCATTGGCTTGGGAAATTGTTTTCCATCCTTTTATTCTGAGGTAGTATCTGTCTTTGTCACTGAGGTGGGTTTCCTGTATGCAACAAAATGTTGGGTCCTGTTTATGTTCACAATCTGATAGTCTATGTCTTTTTATTGGAGAATGAGTCCATTGATATTAATAGATATTAAGGAAAAGTAATTGTTGCCTCCTGTTAGTTTTGTTGTTAGAGTTGGCATTCCATTCATGTGGCTATCTTCTTTTAGTTTTGTTGGAAGATTATATTTTTGCTTTTTCAGGATGTAGTTCCCCTCCTTGTGTTGGAGTTTTCCATTTATTACCCTTTGAAGAGCTGGATTTGTGGAAATATATTGTGTGAATTTGGTTTTGTCATGGAATACTTTGGTTTCTCCATCTATGGTAGTTGAGAGTTTTTCTGGATATAGTAGCCTGGGCTGGCATTTGTGTTCTCTTAGGGTCTGTATAACATCAACCCAGGTTCTTCTGGCTTTCATAGTCTCTGGCAAGAAGTCTGGTATAATTCTGATAGGCCTGCCTTATATGTTACTTGACTTTTTTTCCCTCACTGCTTTTAATATTCTTTTTTTGTTTTGTGCATTTGGTGTTTTGACTATTATGTGGCAGGAGGAGTCTCTTTTCTGGTCCAGTCTATTTGGAGTTCTATAGGCTTCTTGTGTGTTCATGGGCATCTCTTTCTTTAGGTTAGGGAAGTTTTATTCTACAATTTTGTTGAAGATATTTACTGGCCCTTTAAGTTGGAGGTCTTCATTCTCTTCTATACCTATTATCCTTAGGTTTGGTCTTCTCCTTGTGTCCTGGATTTCCTGGATGTTTTGCGTTAGGAACTTTTTGTGTTTTATGTTTTCTTTGACTTTTGTGTCAATGTTTTCTATGGTATGTTCTGCCCCTGAGATTCTCTCTTCTCTCTCTTGTATTCTGTTGGTGATGCTTGCACCTATGTTTCCTGACTTCTTTCTTAAGATTTCTAACTCCAGAGTTGTCTCTCTTTGTGATTTCTTAACTGTTTCTACTTCCATTTTTAGATCCTGAATGGTTTTGCTCAATTCCTTCACCTGTTTGGTTCTGCTTTCCTATAATTCCTTAAGGGTTTGTGTTTCCTCTTTAAGGGCTTCTACTTGTTTGCTTGTGATCTCCTGTAATACTTTAAGAGATTTGTTTGTTTGTTTGTTTCCTCTTTAGTGGCTTGTACCTCTTTACCTGTGTTCTCCTGTATTTCTTTAAGGAAGTTAATCATGTCCTTCTTCAGTGTTGTGAGATATGATTTTGGATCCAAATCTTGCTTTTCAGGTGTTTTGGGATATCCAGGACTTGCTATGGTGGGAGTACTAGATTCTGATGAAGCCAAGTAGTCTTGGTTTCTGTTGGTAGGATTCTTGCATTTGCCTTTCACCATCTGTTGATCTCTGGTGTTAGATGTTCTTGCTGTCTCTGGCTGGAGCTTGTTCCTCCTGTGGATCTGTAAGCCTGTGTCAGCACTTCTGGGAGATCAGCTCTCCTCTGGTAAAACTTGGGCACAGGTGGCTGTGGATCAGTTGTCTGTCCTGAGTCCTGTGGTTAGAGCACACCCTGGAGACAGGATCTCCACTTTTCAGGAAAGTTGCAGAGAGGGCTATGGATCTGTTGTCTCTCCTAGGTGTGGTCTGAGGTAGAAAAGATCCTGACCAGGCTGCCCTGCCACTTGTGAGGCCTGTGCTTCCAGGCTGGTCCTGCCTTAGAAAGTCACTGGAGAGAAAATGGCAGATCTCACCTGAGTTCCTGGGTTAGAGCACTCCCTGGAAGCAAGCTCTCTGCTTGCAGGGAAGGGGCAGAGAGGGCTATGGATCCACAGCTGTCACTCCTAGGTGTAGAAGAAGGTAGAAAGGATCCTGCCCAGGCTGCCCTGCCACTTGTGAGGCCTGTGCCTCCAGGCTGGTCCCGCCAGACGAATTTTTTAAGGCATAGACTTTTCAGGACCATTCCAGAGCAAAAATATAACATTTCAGTGTCTTACTCTGAGAATTCAGCTGTTATTCCATAAGGCTAACCAATTAATCAGACACATGGAAAAAAAACTTCTCCTATATCTCTTACTAATTTCAACATGAGTAAGCTTGAAAGAGGACCTCTATTCCCAGCAATTTTTCAGATGATGACACCATTGGTCAAAAGCTCAGTTGAGACTGAATATCAACACTGAGTCAAAATTAATCATTTAAGCTTCCTCTAAGATGTGACTTTCAGAAACCCAAATAACAAATAGTGCTGTACTTTTAGTCACCATTTTTATGATAACTGTTTACACAACAATACATTGCTATTCATTAGACCTGGAGTGTCCCAAAGCTTGGGGAAGGGGTAGAGTTTTTAAGGACAAGTTCTCTGGGAAGCTCTTAGGTAATGGAGGGGGAACTTGAAAGGGATTTGTGAGAATCTAGGCCCTTTCTTTTACTCTTTTGTGTGTCTTTACTCTAAGGCAACTTATTCTGTATGCATATATATATGCTACACATATGTATATATGATGTTTATAGGTACACAATTGCTTATAGAACACAAAGTTTAACATTGTGAGCAAAATTAAACATTCAGTTTTATAAGTTGGTCATCTCAGAACTTCATCATATCCTTGTGGAAATATAACAAACTAATACCTAGTTCTTGAAGAAGGCAGTACAACTTAAAGGAATAAACAAACAAAATAATTTGGAAGTTGTTCACGACATTTGTCTTAGCCAATTTTTAAAGGTATTCCAAGGCTTCAGACCAAGAGTTCAAGGAAGTGACTTAAAATATCACTTCAAACTAGACGCCAGACTGTCTTTGCTAGGACATAGAAAAACTCTTACAACCAATGTCATTAGTGATCATTGAACTAATAGAAATATACCTCCTTCAATGAATGATCTGGCCACAGAGACTGTTGAGTTGAATGAGAGAAGTCCCTGTAAACACTTGGTCACCAGGTGATGGCACGGTTTGAGGTTTGGGTGATGTTGCCTTGCAGGCAGAAGTGTATCACTGGAGGGGAGGGTTTTACGTGCTTACAGCCTTAACCTACCTATAGTTTGCTCTTTCTGCTTTGTGACAGCTGTTCAAGAGGTGAGCTCTTAGCTTCCTGCCTGTCACTTGCTAGCAAACTTCCCAATCAGGCTCAGGATGGGCTCATATCCTTTACGGAATGGTAAGTTCAAGTAAACCCTTTCCTCTGTGAGTTACTTTTAGTCACAGTGCTTTATTATGGAAATGGGAAAGTAGCTGGGAAAGTGGCTTCAAGACAAAGCATTAAAGGCCACCTGTTCATGCTGATGCTATGATAGTGTGTGATAAAAGAGACAGTACAGGGAACAGGAGCTCCACGCTTCAGATGCTAAAGTGGTTCACCTAGTTTTGGCAAGTAACCTAAAAATAGTGCTGCAACATGCAGATATTCACATGAAAATAACATTAAGTTGCACACCTGTTTGAAAAGAAAAACTAAACTGGGCGGTGGTAGCACACGCCTTTAATCCCAGCACTTGGGAGGCAGAGGCAAGCGGATTTCTGAGTTCAAGGCCAGCCTGGTCTACAGAGTGAGTTCCAGGACAGCCAGGACTATATAGGGAAACCTTGTCTCGAGAAACCAAACCAAACAAAACAAAAAAAACAAAAACCAAAAAAAAAAAAAAAAGAAAAGAAAAGAAAAAGAAAAACTAAATGTCTTTGTAATTTTCTAATTTTGTAATTTTGAGTAGGTAAATAGTCTTTGAATGAAATACATATGAACTGCAAAATAAAAATTGATAAGTTGGATTTTAGTGAGTTTAAAATTTATCAAAAATAAATATATAGCTAAAAATCATATTAAATTGGGCTAGTAGAAATTTTTAAATTTCATGCTAAAAGGTTTTAAAATGTTGCTTGTTTCTAGTTTACTTGAATCCTGTGGAATATTCTGATTGTAAGAATTAATAAGTGTTCTTCATCTATGGTTCAACATACTTAATGCATGTTTCCTTTGTGTGAAGAAAAAATAATCTATTTAAAAATTATTTTATTTGTTCTTTGAGAACTTCATACAATGTGTTTTAATCATTTTTTTTTTTAATTTGGAAGTGAAATATTTGAGATATCTCCCTACCCTTACCTTACCTAGACTGTTTAGTAAGTCTACCTGGTTATTTAATTTTTTTCTGTGGTTATTTTAACACAGTCTTTAAGGAAGTATAGATATACTTAGTATATAACTCTTAGATTTTACAATTAAAACATTACTCTGTTGGGTTTTTCTAGCTTACCTGATAAGTGGTTATTTATAAATGCCAGATTTTGAGTGTTGATGTTATCATTTTGCATCATAAAAATGCAGTCATTTCTTTTTTTCAAATACTACTATTAGTCTACAGCTTGATACATATATTTAGTAAATGTTTATCTCCTGTTTCCCTTCCCTCTCCCACTGCTTCCCCTCTCCATAAGGACATCTTAGGTTTGATGTCTTATTTGTGGCCCAAAAGTGTGGCTGCTTGCATGAGCCTGACAGGGTGTCTTAGGGGGTTTTACTGGAGCACTGGCAACTTGTCAGTGGCTGCCCCAGTGAAGAAAATCATAGTCTTTACCTTAGCAACGATTGCTAAAGGCCTGCTCATGAACTCATGGAGCCTCATGAACTCCCAGGCATGGTGGGATGCTGATGACCTCAGTCACCGCTGTGGTGAGTTGGTAAGTACAACAGCAGGGTCGTTATAGAAGACGCCTATTCCTGCCATCGGTTCCCAATGGTTCCGTCTTAATTTTACTCTCCCACTTCTGCCATGATGTTTCCTAAGCCTTGGGTGGTGAATTGATCTTGATAGAAATTTAAGGTTGTGTAGTTTAATTATTGCGTATTTATAGAAATTTAAGACTCTTTTGTTTAAATTATTGTATACTGATAGAAAGTTAAGGTTGTTTTGTCAGTATTGTTTGACTGTGTAAGCCGCTTATTTAAAATGTGGTATAAATTTCTAGTTTTCTGGCTCTTATGATTGTTTCTATTGTGGGTAGATTAATGTTAAAAGGCAATTTTTTATTAGATATTTTCTTTAATTACATGTCATATGATATCTCCTTTCCCAGTTTCCCCTCTGAAAAAAATAAAAATAATTAAATAAAATAAAATAAACCAAAAAATCAAAACAACTCTGTTCCCTCCCTCCTCCCTCTGCTCACCAACCCACTCTCTCCCACTTCCTGGCCCTGGCATTCTCCTACACTGGGGCATAGAACCTTCATAGGGCCCAGCCCTCTCCTGCCCTTGATGACCCACTAAGCCATCCTCTGCTGTACATATGCTGCTGGAGCCATTAGTCCTACCGTGTATGCTCTTTGGTTAGAGGTTTAGTCCCTGGGAGCTCTGAGGGTACTATTTAGTTCATATTGTTGTTCATCCTAAGGGGCTGCAAACCCTTCAGCTCCTTGGATCCTTTCTCTAGATCCTTCATTGAGGACCCTGTGCTCAGTCCAATGAATGGCTGTGAGCCTCTACTTCTGTCTTAGTCAGGTACTGTCAGAACCTCTCAGGAGACAGCTATATCAGGCTCCTGTCAGCCAGCATTTGCTGGAATCCACAATAGTGTCTGGATTTGATGATTGAATATAGGAAGGATTCCTAGGTGGAGCAGTCTCTGGATTGTCCTTCCTTCAGTCTCTGCTCCATACTTTCTCTCTGCAACTCTTTCCATGGGTATTTTCTTCCCCCTTTTAAGAAGGAACAAAGTATCCACACTTTGGTCTTCCTTCTTCTTGAATTTCTTGTGGTTTTTGGATTGTACTTTGTGTATTCTGATCTTCTGGGCTAATATCCACTTATCAGAGAGTACAAACCTTTTGTGTTCTTTTGTGATTGGGTTACCTCACTCAGGATGATATTCTCCAGATCCATCCATTTCCCTAAGAATTTCATAAATTCATTGTTTTTAATAGCTGAGTAGTACTCCATTGTGTAGTACACATTTTCTATATCCATTCCTCTGCTTCTGTAAGGCAAGATACTGTCACTAGGACAAAACAACAACCAACAAATTGGGAAAAGATCTTTACCAACCATACTTCTGATAGAGAGCTAATATCCAATGTATAGAAAGAACTCAAGAATTTAGACTCCAGAGAACCAAATAACTCTATTAAAAAATGGGGTACAGAGCTAAACAAAGAATTCTCAACTGGGGAATACCAAATGGCTGAGAAGCACCTAAAGAAATGTTCAACATCTTTAGTCATCAGGGAAATACAAATCAAAACAACTCTGAGATTCCACCTCACACAAGTCAGAATGGCTAGGATAAAAAACTCAGGTGACAGCAGATGCTGGCAAGGTTGTGGTGAAAGAGGAACACTCCTTCATTACTGGTGGGATTGCAAGCTGGTACAACCACTCTGGAAATCAGTTTTGTGGTTCCTCAGGAAATTGGATATAGTTCTACCGGAGGACTCAGCTATACCACTCCTGGGCATATACCCAGAAGATGCTCCAACATGTAATAAGGACACATGCTCCACCATGTTCATAGGAGCCTTCTTTATAATAGCCAGAAACAGGAGACAACCTAGATGTCCCTCAACAGAGGAAAAGGCACTTTTTTAAATAGAAAGGGGGATATGAAGTGGAAATTTCTGGTCCTTTGGAGACTCAGTTGTGTCATGTGATGGTCATTTACTGGAGCAGACTCTTGAGAGGGCACATGACATTTAGAAAGAATATAAATATAACCCCAGAGAGAGTGGAGGGATCCTCTTGCATTGGTTCACCTTGCAGTGCTTCAGTGGCCTTTGACGACAATGCTCTCGTATTGGTTTAGCTTTTCAAGGCTTTGTTGGTCTTCACTTGGGACTTCACTGTGAGAAGTGTGCCAGAGAACTTGTAATTCCATCTGCTTCTTGCCTCTTCCTCCTAGTTTCTTCTGAATCAAGCTGCTGCTATAGATTCATGTTTGGTGTTTTGGATTGGACTGCTGATATCCTGACAACAAATATTTGAATCTCATTCTCCCAAAAAAACTTCTTCTAAGCAGGACCACATCCCCCATTTCCTATTAACTTTCCTTTTCCACTACCTCTGGTAGGTGGGCTAGAAGGAGGTTAAAACATTTAAGAGCCCTTATTAAAGTAGGTTTTGAGAAATCTAAGTCTATAATGTGATATAAATGTCTCCCTTAGGACTATGGTATTTCTCTTCCTGATGTAATAAGGCCTCAGTCAATTCTTAACATTGTATCAATAAACTAGCTAAATCTTATTTCCATTTGCCTAATACTGTTTCAAACTACACATGAATATCATTTTCTGTTAGATCTTAATCACTGAGTCTCCTATGTAACACCTATATGTATGTTTAATAATATTCTTGGATACATTTGAAAGGGGACCATTTTTATGTACTTAAAATATAATTACATCATAAACCACTCACTCTTTTTCCTTTAACATCTTTTTTAGCCCACCTACTTCTACTCCCTTTCAAATTCATAGCCTCTTATTCTTTATTTTTGTTATATATTTGCATGAATAAATATATAAATGCACCTGCTGAGTCTGTTTAGTCTTGTTCATATGTATATATTTAGGATTCACCATTTAGTGTTAGATAACTCGGTGGGGACTCATCTCTGAGGATAAGTAATTCTCTGTCGCTAAACAGTATGAAATTGCCTGTAGCCTTTTATTGAAGTCTGGGTCCCCATGATTAATGCTGACTTGTCAACTTGTGGTTTCATTTGTTTAAGTCAAGTTTAAGCAGCCATATTGAGGAGATTTTGTGCATTTAACTTCCCTGTCATCTTCCAAAATCACAATCTCATAGAAGTCTTTGTCATCCTCTGTCTCTTTTGATTTTTTTTGTTCCCTCTTCCATGATCTTCCTTGAACCATAAGAATGAAGGTTTTTGTGGGTATATCAACGGTGGATGAGTACCCCCACGTTCAGTTGTTCCTTGAATTTTGACTAGTTGTGGTTTTCCCTCTTTTCTGTGGACAGAATTGTATATGATGAGGAGACAGAACTAGAACTGTCTGCCTGTGTGAGGTATGTACTTCCAATGCACTTGTATTAGTAGTTTATGAAAGTGGCATTAGTAAGTTATGCTCTAAGATTTGTGACCTTAGAGCACAGGTGACTGACTAGGTTCACAGCAGCAGACATGACATCCCTCATGGTTAGGAAGCCTTAAGGCCAAAGATACAGCAGTTTGTTCCTGCCAAGACAGGAATCCAACTATTCACTCTTAAGGATATCTTGCTGTGGTAGGGATTGCTGCGATCAATACTCAGCGCAGCTGCTGAGGCCTATCCAGTGCTTTCTTTCAATCAAGAAAAAAGTTAAACACATTTCCTTCTACTCCTTGAGAAAAGGAACATTTTCAAACATTTTTAAGTTCACACATATGAATTTTTCCATTCTTTTTTAAACACCTTTTTAAATTTACCAGATTAAACTATAGTAATATCTCTCCCTTCCCTTTTCTCCTTCTCAAACTCCTAATATACCCCTGTCCACTCTCCTTCAAATTCATATCCTCTTTTGTACACTAATTGTTATTGCACACATATTTGCTAGCAGGTATGTATGTGTAACTCGTACATTCATAGCCTGCAGAGGGCAGAAGCGGGCAACAGATAATGAGGCGATGTAAGTACAGAAGGCTTTGAGCATCCTGAAAACAAACTCTTATCCTAACTAACCTCAGCAAGAGCTAACTTCTGAGCCCTCTTTCCAGCCCTACTAATGTATGTTTAGTGCGTTTCTGGGACATGTGTGTTTATGCTGTATCTTTGTTAGAGTTCTTCCCACATTGTTCACTATGTTGTAACTTCAAAGGACAATCTCAGGAGCCTGAGACTGATTTTATTACTTACATTGCAAAAGAGAAGCTGAGTGTAGAAACCCTTAATGCCACCCCAGATGCTTTTTGAAGAACGAGCCTTCATCTCTTTCATGTGAAAAGGATATTGTCAATAGCAAAACAAGCAGCCCTTCTAGTCTATGGAGAAAAAAATATTTAGCAAAGCAAGTGAATGTATTTTTTCCCTTGATTCCCTGAGACATGCAAGTTTGCTTAACCAGGTTCTTAAACACACTTTACAGCATGGATTTCTATAAACCATTTCACCACAGACTGGTAACTATTAGTAGAGGCTTATAATACCAACTCCCACTCTCAGAAACATGAGACTAAGTGTGTTAGTTTTACACCAAAAGAGAAGGGAAGTCTCTGAGCTGGAGTCTCTATTGCTGAAATTACACACCATTGCCAAAAGCAACTCAGGGAGGAAAAGGTTTGTTTCATCTTACAGCCTGTATTCCAACATCTGGGGAAATCGTGGGCGGAACTCAAGCCTTGAACCTGGAGGCAGGAAAGGATACAGGGGACATGAAGGAGTGCTACTTACTGATCTGCTCGGCCTGATTTCTAATAGCTTCCAGCACCATCAAACCAGAATGACAGTACCCATAATGGGGTGGGTCCTTCCTCATCAATCCCTAATTAAGAACATGCACCACAGACTTGGCTGCAGGCCAGTCTGATGAAGATATTTATTCAGTTGAGAGTCCCTCTTTCCAAATGATTCGAGCTTGTGTTAAGTTGACATAAAACTAGCCAGCACAGTAAGCAATAAAAACTTGACTACTTACCCCAAATATATTCAGAATAATGAGCCAGAATTTCTTGTAGCATGTGAACACATTGCGTCAAAGGGAAAGAAGTCTATTTGCAGACTTTGAAAACCCAACGAGTTAAGAATCAATGAATTCAACTTCTACATTGCCACTTTGATGTAATAAGCTCTGGTACGTATTTCAGCGGGTGAGCATCTTATATGAGCGCTCTTCCCTTCCAGCTCACCACACAGTGTTCACTACAGTAAAGAGGCCTGGATTGCTACTTTAAAAAAACAATATGCATGCATTACAAGACAGACGATAGATGGACAAAACTCCAAAAGCTAGCACAAGCACTCCCTAAGTCACAACCCATGACTTCTTGCTGTATGTGAACATGTTACTGTAAAACAGTAAATAATCCACGGAAATGAAGTTACAGGCCACTGTGAGCCATCATGTGTGTGCTGAGAACCGGATATCTGAGCAAAGCAGCATGTTTTCTCGGCCATTTCTCCAGTCTCAAGAGAAATAACTTTAATAAGTTTCTTTAATATATCAAAGTTTGATTATTTTACAGACTTTCCTTCTGATTCATGATAGGTTCTTAACTATACTATGTCTTCAAAAGGAAAGTCTCAGTATGCCAAAACTTGTCGTGCGCGCAGGTTTCCTGCCAGCAGGAAATCACGGACAGACACACAAGATCCTTCTGCAGCCATTCTTTATTACATCTTCCAGAGGGCGACCCCCTACACCCCAAAAGCACTGTTTATATATGCCCTGGAGCGGCATGCTCATCTCTGATTGGCTGTTTGCTCAGGAGCATAATACGCCCTGGATGGCTAGTGACTTGGCGGTCTTTGTCCCTAGGCACATGCGCAGTTTCTCTGTAAACTTGGGAGAGCACCAGATGTCAATGCCATCTGCTGGCTAACACCGCTCACTGTGGCTTCTTACAAAAACTGAGTTTGCTTCTTGAAGTCTCAAAGAGAAGATAGACAAATAAAGATGTATCAGCTAGTACAAACACTTTTTGAGCAGTGATCCTCCACTTACTATTGTTCTGAACATTGTATAATCAATGAGAATAGAAGCCTTTTGTGGCCTTTAAAAGGAAACAGACACCCAGCAGTGGTGGCGCACGCCTTTAATCCCAGCACTTGGGAGGCAGAGGCAGGCAGATTTCTGAGTTCAAGGCCAGCCTGGTCTACAGAGTGAGTTCCAGGACAGTCAAGGCTACACAGAGAGACCCTGTCTCGAAAAAACAAACAAACAAACAAACAAACAAACAAAAAAGGAAACAGACAGGAACAAGTGAGTGTGTGTCCATCCTTAACCCCATGAAATATGTCAAAATTTTTAAAAGATGTATTTGTTTTTATTCATCTTTTAAATTTTTATATATTTTGCCTATACACACACACACACACACACACACACACACACACACACAAGTATATAATATGCATGCTCATACATGGCCTGTAGAGGACAGAAGAGGGCAACAGATTTGAGGAACTAGTTACAATCAGCTGTGGAAACTTGGAAACTAAAGAATTCTTGGCAAATACAACTCAGATTTTAAGAATATGATTTAGAATATAGTGAGAAATTAATGCCTGTCTAGCAAAATGATGGTAGTAGTTGATTTTCCTAGGGTCTAGGACATACAATACCCAGGAAGCAAGCTAGGGTTCCAGGGCCGGGTATAATTTCCCTCTATTTCAGTAAGCCTTAAGTCTAATCAGACATCCAATGGTTACTGCCAACATGGGAGTGTCACTTATTGCTCCTTCGCGCCTGTCCTGCCACACATGTCATTTCCATGCATAGGACTGTTAATTGCTTCCCTCCCTTGGCAGCTTGCATAGTGTTTTCTAGAACCATGGATACTAGGCCACAGGAAAGAGACTTTCAGATCAGGTTTAGCTGCAATAATCTGAACTGTGTGTCCACAAATAAGTGGATGGTATCTAGCAATAGGGGCCCACTTTTAACCCCCGGGGAGGTAACTAAGGGCTATGTAACAATCTGTATTGTTCTAGCCTAAGCCTTCTCCCAGTACTTAGATTAAGTATAGGTGCCATCCCTTACACAGATAATATACTTCTTTATAGAAAAGGGAGATGGTTACAGAAAACCACTGCTGAATACAAAGCGAAGATCAACAGATCTGGGGTCCCAGTCCCTACATCTAGGTCTCTTGGAAACATTTTTGAAAGATGGGGTAGAAAAATATGTAAAAGCCAGAATACCAGGAACATTCCTATGAAACAGTCCCTCTTCAAAAATGGTTATATAAACAGCATCTCTTTAAAATGGCTACATAAACCAGACAAGAAAGATAGCAGTATCAATGAGAATGTTAATGCAGAAGCAGGAAAATTTATGTCACGGGCCCCACCTCTAGACATCAAGAACTATAGGTAACTGTTGACTGCAGGAAGGAGAGTTAGCCACTCCCATGAATGAGCCCCATTATTGGTTGTCCAAAATAGAGTAATCAGACTTCAAACTGTATACACACAAGCAACAAAAATTGGACTGGGTAGCTTTTATATGGATTTATAGATTTGTATGAGTAGCCCATATACATACATGTATGTATGTAGCAAATATAATTTTAAAACAGGCTATGAATTTTAGAATGTGGGTAACACAAGAAGGATTTGAGGGAGACAACTGGAAAGGACTGGAGGGAACAAAGTGGGAGGAGAAGAGATAAAATTAATTCCAATTAAAAGCCTTCTGAAAGCAGACTCCTGGGTAAGAGCAACAGTCTTAGCTGCTGAGCCCTCTCTCCAGCCCCTGGCAGAAATCATTTTAACACCTTCATTAGATGCACATTTCTTTCATTAATTTATTTATTTATTCACTTTACATCCAGATCACATATTTCTCTACCAGTACCCCTACACACAACCTATCCCCTCAACCCTCCTCCAATCTCCTTTGAAAAGGGGGAGCCCCCACCTTTGTTATCAACCCACCCTAGCACATCAAGTCACTGTAGGACTAGACACATCCTCTTCCACAAAGGCCAGACAAGGCAGCCTAGTTAGGAGAACTGGGTAAGCAACAGAGTCAGGCACAGCCCACTCTGCAGTTGATGGAGGACAGGCATGAAGACCAAGTTGCACAGCTGCTACATATATACAGGGGTGGGAGCTAGGTTCAGTGCGTGCTCACTCTTTGGTTAGTGGTTCAGTCTCTTAGAGCCTCCAAGAGTCCAGGATTGATTGACCCTGTTGATCTTCTTGTGGAGCCCCTATCACCTTCAGGTCCCTCAACACTTCCCCAACTCTTCCATAAGATGTACCAAGCTCTGTCTAATGTTTTTGCTGTGGGTCTCTGCATCTGTTTCCATCGGCTTCTAGGTAGATACACATTTTATAAGCAGATTTTCTTCTGATTCATCAGTTTGCTGGTTCCTCTCCAAAAGAGAAATGGGCAAATCTCTTACAGATAGCAAAAATACATTTGAAGTGATAAGCCTTCATTTCTTGTTTCTGCGAATATATTGCACAAAGGGAAAAGACACCTAACTGCCATTAGGAAGCAATTAACCATATTTTCTTCCTTCTCTCATTGAGGGGAGTATGTTTACTAAGACTGATGGATGTACCACAATGGTTCACTGTGTTATATAAGTAATCTATACTTCCAACTTTCCATGCATCTGGTAAAGATGCTGATGCCACCACTTCTAAAAACAAGTTCCTGAAACCCGAGATTGAGTTTGTTAAATGTGCTTAGAAGAGAATTTATGTGGAGATAGTTGTAACAGTCCACACAATTAATTTCGGAGTGAGAAGCATTCATTTTTTGTTAGCTATGAACACATTACTGTTACAGGGGAAAACTGCCTACTAGTGTCGCCTTTTCAAAGCAAATAGATAGGAAGCAACTTGTCAACATTCTCTTCCTTGACTCCTCTAGTTTAATGGACTTCTTGAATGTACATCAAAGGGTGGCTGTGTTATCAGCAGTCTCATTTCCCAATGCACCATACATTTTGACTGTAGGTAATGAAGTCTATATTCATAATTCAAAAGCAACACTTGTGTAAGCCTAAGGATGGTATTTTTAGTTGCACTCCAAAAGAGAGTTAAGTGGACAAAGCTCTAACACTTAGCAGGAGTATTATCGAAGTATTGAGGCCTTGATTCTTGATATATTGTGAATACTTTATTGACAAAGGAACAAGAACCTTATTGTAGTCTGTGTGAATGTAAACTGGAAGTAAGTGAGCTGTCTTGTTTGACTCCTTGTGAGATGTAGAGTTAATAACCTTATAGAATGACTTGAAAAGGTATTTGTTACTTCATGTTCACCTTAG
>JADRCD010017511.1:0-13657 GCA_019843815.1 Montemys delectorum
TTTTTTTTACAAATAAGGTTTATTAAAACACAGTCACATTCATTTGTTTATTCAGTAACTGTTGATGTTTTTATGCTATGAAAACAGGGTCAGGCAGTTATGACACAGACCATGTGGCCTGCCAAGCCCAGAGTATTTACTCTCAGGTCTCTTATAGAGTATCTGGCTGACATTTAGATGAGTAACAAGTGACACTTGTCTTACTATATACACTTGCATCATTTTCAGAGGGCTCCAAAGATCTACAGTCACAGAAAATATGTGGGCGGTGCAAACCTGTAAGCTGGCATTTGGGAGGTGGAAGCAAGAAGATTTGAGGGTTTGTAGCTAGCGTGCACTGTATGAAAACTGGTCTTAAAAAAGTAGGAATAAATGACATGTGTCTTAAGGCATTTATGACGTTCAGGATGGCTTAAAGAAATAATGCAAAACAATAGGCAGTATTTCTAGGCAATAATTTCAATGAACAGCATTGTTATAGAGAAAACCAAGAGCCAGTCCAATACATACAATTATAACTTTATTTCAAGTAAACATTCCTTGTGTTGGCAACTGTATTGTTGACAGAATTATAAGTGGTTGACAGACTATCAACCATGTCAGAATATAAGCCTCTTTCTCTGAAAAATGTCAAGGAGAGATAAAGAGGGAGAGGCTAGGAACTGTGAGGCATTGCCCAGGACTCAGAACTTCAGGGGAGTGACAGGCCAGTACTTCGGCTGCTTTCTGTCACAGTGCTTGTCAAAGCTCAGCTGCACAGCAGTCTCTATGTTCAGGATCTTGGGAGCACTGTTTCCATACAAACGCTTCATCTCTGCCTGGCGCTGCTCCCCGAACTTCCGAGATGGCGGCTCCACTGACCTATGGTGGTTGAAGTACAGGCTACGGTCCTCATTCACATCATCATTCAGGTGCTCCGTGTCTAGCTGCTGCTGTAGCCTTTGCTCTTCTGTGCCTCTCGGCCTGTACAAAGTACTGGTGGGACCTCTGTGCCTCTCGGCCTGTACAAAGTACTGGTGGAGTCCCTCAGTGATTTCCATATTGCTCAGGTCACACTCCACTCCATCATCTGAATCCAACTTCAGCTCTTCCTTTTCACACAGTGCTTCATTTTCTCTTATGGATGCCTGGGTTCTATTGCTGTTATGCAGAGGCTGCCCAGGGCTTTTGGGATAGGAAACAATGTAGGGAGACTCCTGCCATGCCATCTGTTGGCCTTGAGAGTTCCAAGAATGGCCAGCTTCGTAAGCAAGAGAGTTCTAGGAAAGAACTCTAGGTGAGAAGTATTCTAAGAGGGAAGTGAAATAGGAATTCCTGAACTTTCTGTAAGCAACTTCTTAGTGGCTTCACATCCAAAACATTGCATGATGATAATGTAGTCAGTGTCTTTATATACTGGGTAAGAATACCAAGATGCTCTCCATTTTGTTGCCATTGCTGCTCCCTCTGATTGCAAAAGTTCAAGTGGGAACTTGTGGGCGTGCAGCTTGCAGATTTTGGGCGGTGGGTAGCAATGGATCTAGTTCTCATGGCAGAGAGGAGGAAGGGACAGGAGAGATAGTAACCTCTTTTAACAGACATAAACTGAAAATACTTTCTTCAAATTATAGTGTACCTAGTAAAATGTAATGCCAACAGAAGTGAAATATATCTTTTATGTATAGAATCTTTTGGGGGCAGAACATTGAAGTCTAGTTTATTTTTCTTTCCCTTTAAATTATAGAAGCAAACTTCTAGATGTCGAAACTAAGTCAGTAACAAAAGATAAGCTTACCCTTACACAGACTTGTTTAATGGATAAGGAGATGAGGAAGAAATAAGCACTGTTATTTGTAGTTACAGATATTTGGGGATTATTTCTTCCTAAATCATAACCCTGTTTGTTAAAATAAGCATATCATTCTGTCATTGAAAATTTTAAGTAACTAATATATAGGGCAAATATACATACAAAAATCTCAATAAGTAATTGATAAAAATACTCAAAGGTACTTATTAAAACCTTGCAATACAGGGATATAGATAGTCTTACTGAAGTCATAAGGTAAAAAGGAGGGTCTAAATACATAAAAATATTTAAATGTCTTCAAGCCAGGAAAAGTTAGTTTAGCACATCATGGAAATAAACCTATATGAAAACTCTGAAAACGACTCTAAGTGGTGTGATGGAGAGGCTGTTCCCAGGGGGCAATAATTTACATGAGACATAACAGTAAGAATTTTCAAAGTCTTTCAAGGCCCCTGTGTCCATATAGTTCCTCCTTCAGTTTTGTGCATCTATGTTCCTCAAGTAGTGGCCACATTTGCCTACCTGACTCACTCATTATATTTCATACTGATTATTATCTTATATAAAAATAAATTTTGTGATTATCAAAGGAAAATATTTATGCAAGTCATGATATTGTATAGTTGTAGGCATCCTCTAAAGTACAGAATGGAACTTCTTAGATCAGTAATTCTCAGCCTGTGAGTACTGCCTCCTCTGGGGTTTGCATATCAGATATCTTATGTATCAGATATTTATATTACAATTTATAACAGTAGCAAAATTACAATGATGAAGTAGCAACAAAGTATTTTATGAATGGGGGTCACCACAACATGAACAACTGTACTAAAGGGTTGCAGGATTAGGAAGGTTGAGAACCAATGAGTTACATTATTCTCCTTAGTAAAGAAAAGAAGTACCAGACACTTCAGTTTGGTGATCTGGCTTCTGCATTGTAAAAGCTTTTCTTTCTAGGTTGTTCTACCTTGTTACCTAATTTTTGTTCCAGAAACTTTTCTTAAGGATTTATTTATTATTATATATAATAATATATATAATTATAGCTATAGCTGTCCTCAGACACATCAGAAGAGGGCATCAGATCTCACTATGAATGGTTGTGAGCCACCATGTGGTTGCTGGAATTTGAACTCAGGACCTTTGGAAGAGCAGTCAGTACTCCTAACTGCTGAGCCATCTCTCCAGCCCCATTCCAGAAACTTTTATTTCATGCTTTTTCCTTTAACTCTTATTTCCTCACCTTCAGAAACAAAGGTGAAACCTTCACTAACAAAACAAAAAGCAAAGGATACATATTTACTAGGAGGTTTCTCTGAGGTTCTTTGAGCTGGAATTATGATATGAAAACATGATTTCTAACTTTGCAGATGATGCTAAATTGAGAAAGAATAAAAACAAATGAGTAATTAGGTGGTACAGTCAGACAGAAAACAATTTATAATCATTTATGGTTTTGGACTAATAGATGGCAAATGCAGGTCTGCACAAATAAATGGAAGATAATTAGCCCCTGCAAAGTATCAGAAATGGGGAATCTCTGCTAAATAAGGGGAAGCTAACAAAAATGTTATGCACACAGAGAAACACAGCCCAGTTTGAGGTCACCAAGGGTGATTAGAGCCTTGAGATGATTACATCATGGAAAAACTCCAAAGATCTGATACATTCTTCAGCTTCCCTTTTATTCTGCATTCCTCCTTCACTAGGTTACACAGAAGCATTCTTTTGTTAACACTTTTTTTTTCTTTAACACTCTACATAAAACCTCATTCTTGTGTAGTCTTTGCATTGCTTGGCAAAAAAAGCATTACTTCTAAGATCAAATGTTTTTTATCACAGGAATTTTTGCCTATTGGTACAATATGGCCCCAAATTATTGACTCTTGTATAAGGACTGCTTTCATAGATTAAGACCAAAGTACTGCCCTGGCGACGGCTGATACAGAAGACAGGGTGTTCATATTTACAGTAATTTAAATCCTATTTCCTAAGTTCATTTTCCTCAATGGCCACTGATATTGTCTGAGGGTGCCTCATTCTTCCTTATACTCAAGTTTGTATTCTTATAATTGAAAAAGAATAGCAGCTATCATTAAATCCACTCTATTGACTAGTTCTCAAGCTTTACTTAGGCAATCAGCAACATGATTTTGTCATATACAAAGTCATAATCACAAACAGCATTGTTGAGTTAGCCCCTCCCATGCACACACACCACTCAATATTTTAAGTAAGCTTAGGAGTTTGTCTTGGCCTGTATTCAAAGCTGTCCTTGACCTTGAAGCACACATGCTAGAGCATCTAGTGACATCTAAGCTTCCAGACCAACCAAACCAAACCAAACTGAATAACACAAATACATGTATTCTTCTCCAGTATCAAAGGTCATACAGTTGCCCACACTGCACATTGCACCTAGGCTGTCTGTGGTCTTAGATATCACTTATCTATCACTTCCGTATCATTTACTTCCATATAATTTTTGTTTCCATGACATAATATGGTATCTATCTCCTTCTACTACATTTTTTTTTCATTTCTTCAAACTTTTGTGATAGAAATCTCTATCATTACCAGTTTCTCTTTCTACACTTCCATTTTACAGAATGAATGTATTATATTGGATCCAGTTACTACAGTTATACAATGTTGACACCTGGTTATAATTGTTTGTGATCGAGGAATCTTTACTTTTCTTTTCATAGTTGATTTCTTGTTGCTTTAAACTTATATAAAATAAAAACTTACAATTCATGGGCCAGTATTATATGCAAAATACATTTATTATATAATTTCAATAAAATCAAACATTACAGTTAAGAAAATGATAGAAGTATTATTTATTTCTGTCTACCGAATACGGAAATGTTCTCTTACACTAGGAAGAAAACTGCCCTTTAGAACTAATTTAAGGCAAGAGGAATTTATGTAAAATAAATTGAATTTCATTTCTTCTTCACCTCATTATATTACATATACCACTAAAACAATAGTCTATCTTCAATATACACATCCTCAATCAAATGCAATCATTAAGGGCCAATGACCATTTTCTTTTTTTAATTTTTATTAAACTAATAAAATTTATTTTAAAATATACAACTCAGTATTAACATTTTATAAGTCATCAAAATAATTTATAATAGTTAAATGCCCCTTAAACATACATAATACCTTCTGAAGTTAAAAGTAATATACACTCAACCAGTTTTTAAAATCTATTTGGAACATTAAACATGATAGAAGTAGAAAAAAAAAACCTCCTATGAAGTCCTCTATGAAAGGAAATTGTGAAAAGTTCCTGATTAGACAGAAACCATTCTATCTCCAAGGGAGAATACTTAGCATTACTATTGCTTCATCGAATGAATTGAGTAGTGTTCCTTCTGTTTTTATTTTGTGGAATATTTTGAAGAGTATTTGTATTAAGTCTTCTTTGAAGATCTGTTAGAATTCTGCACTAAAACCATCTGGTCCTGGGCTCTTTTTGGTTGGGAGACTTTTAATGACTGCTTCTAATTCTTTAGGAGTTATGGAATTATTTAGATGGTTTATCTGGTCTTGATTTAACTTTGGTACTTAGTATCTGTCTAGAAAATTATCCATTTCACCAGATTTTCCAGTTTTGTTGAATATAAGCTGTTATAGTAGGATCTGATGATTTTTTGAATTTCTTCACTTTCTGTTGTTATATCTCCCTTTTGATTTCTGATTTTGTTAATTTGGATACTGTCTCTGTCCCCTCTAGTTAGGCTGGCTAAAGGTTTATCTATCTTGTTGATTTTCTCAAAGAACCAGCTCCTGGTTTTGCTGATTCTGTTTGTTTCTACTTGGTTGTTTTCAGCCCCAAGTTTCATTATTTCCTCCTGTCTACTTCTCTTGGGTGTATTTGCTTCTTTTTCTTCTAGAGCTTTCAGGTAGGCTATTAAGCTGGTAGTGTATACTCTCTCCAGTTTCTTTTTGGAGACACTCAGAGCTGAGTTTTCCTCTTAGGACTGTTTTCATTGTGTCCCATATGTTTGGATATATTGGATCTTCATTTTCATTAACTTCTAAAATGTCTTTAATTTCTGTCTTTATTTCTTCCTTGACTAAGTTATCATTGAGTAGGGCATTGTTCAGTTTTCATGTGTATGTGGGCTTCCTGTTTTTTTTTTTTTTTCCTATTGAAGACCAATCTTAGTCCTTGGTGATCTGATAGGATGCATGGGATTATTTCAATCTTCTTTAATCTGTTGAGGCCTGTTTTGTGACCAGTTATATGGTCAGTTTTGGAGAAGGTACCATGAGGTGCTGCAATGAAGGTATACCCTTTTGTTTTAGGGTGAAATGTTCTATAGATATCTGTTAAATCCATTTGGTCCATAACTTCTGTCAGTTTCAATGTGTGTTTCCATGATCTGCCTATTGATGAGAGTGGGGTGTTGAAGTCTCCCACTATTATTGTGTAAAGTGCAATATTGCTTTGAGCTTTAGTAGAATTTCTTTTATGAATGTGGGTGCTCTTGCATTTGGAGCATAGATGTTCAGAACTGAGAGTTCTTCTTAGTAGGTTTTTCCTTGGATGAGTATGAAGTATCCTTTCCTGTGTTTATTCAATATTAGAATGGCTACTCCAGCTTGTTTCCTGGGACCATTTGCTTGGAAAATTGTATTCTAGCCCTTTACTCTGAGGTAGTATCTTTCTTTGATACTGAGGTGCATTTCCTGTATGCAGCAAAATGTTGGGTCCTGTTTACATATCCAGTCTGTTATTCTAGGTATTTTAATTGGGGAATTGAGTCCATTGGTGTTAAGAGATATTAAGGCATAGTGATTGTTACTTCCTCTTATTTTTGATGTTATTTTTATGTTTGTGTGGCTATCTTCTTTTGGGTTTGTTGAAAGAAGGTTACTTTCTTGCTTTATGTAGGGTATAGTTTCCCTCCTTGTGTTGGAGTTTTTCCATCTATTATCCTTTGTAGTGCTGGGTTTGTGGAAAGATACTGTGTAAATTTGTTTTTGTCATGGAATATCTTGTTTTCTCCATCTATGGTAATTGAGAGTTTTGCTGGGTATAGTAGCCTGGGCTGGCATTTGTGTTCTCTTATGGTCTGTATAATATCTGTCCAGGATCTTCTAGCTTTCATAGTCTCTGGTGAGGAGTCTGGTGTAATTTTGATAGATCTGCCTTTATATATTACTTGACCTTTTTCTCTTAATGCTTTTCATATTCTCTCTTTATTTAGTTCATTTGGTCTTTTGACTATTATATGATGGGAGGAATTTATTTTCTGGTCCAATGTATTTCTAGTTCTGTAGGCTTCCTATATGTTTATGGGCATCTCTTTCTTTAGGTTATAGAAGTTTTCTTCTATAATTTGTCAAAGATATTTACTGGCCCTTTAAGTTGGGAATCTCCACTCTCTTCTATACCTATTATCCTTGATCTCATTGTGTCCTGGATTTCCTGGATGTTTTGTGTTAGGATATTTTTGCATTTTGCATTGTCTTTGACTGTTGTGTCAATGTTTTCTATGATGTCTTCTGAACCTGAGAGTCTCTCTTCTATCTCATGTATTCTGTTAGTGATGCTTGCATCTATGACTACCGATCTCTTTCCTAGGTTTTCTATCTCCATGGTTGTCTTCCATTGTGATTTCTTTATTGTTTCTATTTCCATTTCAGGTCCTGGATGGTTTTATTCAATTCCTTCACCTGTTTGGTTGAGTTTTCCTGTAATTCTTTAAGGGATTTTTGTGTTTTCTCTTTAAGGGTTTCTACGTATTTACTTGTGTTCTCTTGTATTTCTTTAAGGGAGTTATTTATGTCCATTTTAAATTCCTCTATCATTATCATGAGATGTGATTTTAAATAAGAGTCTTGCTTTTCTAGTGTGTTGGAGTTTCCAGGGCTTACTGTGGTGGAAGAACTGGGTTCTGATGATGCTGTGTAGCCTTGGTTTCTTTTGCTTTTATTCTTACCCTTGCCTTTTGCCATCTCGTTATCAGTGGTGTTAGCTGGTCTTGCTGTCTCTGACTGTGGCTTGTCCCTTCTGCAAACCTGTATGTTAGAACTCCTGGGAGACCAGATCTTAAGGAGGAATTTGGGTATGGAGAACTATGGCACAAGGTCAGCTCTGGGGTGCAGATGGTAACTGGAAGGATCCTGTCCCTGGCTGTTCCTTGGTTTCTCTGTCCTGATGGCTCAGGTTGGGTCACTCTTGGACCAGGAATTTGAGCAGAAGTGATACTTTTACCTGTGGTCACAGGTGAGTCAGGACTCCTGGGAGACCAGCTCTCTCCCGACCTTATTTGGGTATGGAGCGCTGTGGCACAGGATCATTTCCAGGTGCAGACAGAAACTGGAAGGATCCTGATCCAGGCTGTTCCTCATTTCCTGTGACCTGAGGGCTCCAGGTGAGTTTCTCTGAGCAGAAGTAGTGGTTTTTTTCTGTGCTCATGGCCTTGTCAGTACTCTTCGGAGACCTGCTCTCTCCAGGCAGTATTTGGGTAGAGTGCTGTGGCACAGGATCAGCTCTGGATGCAGATGGAACCTGGAAGGATTCTGTTCCAGGTTGCTCTTCGGTTACCCATTTTTTAATGAAATTATTTTCATTATAAAATAATTCTTTTCAGTGACTCAGTTACAGCCTTGGCATATCAATTTCCTGGTGTGGTTCTTCAAGGTCAGGTTACTGCCATAGTCAACCATGTGGCCCATCCTTCTTTTGTCTCAGCCACCTATGACCAACTAATTTTTATACTTGAAAAAAAGTTTTTGTTCTCCACTTCATGGTAAAAGGATGAAAAAGGGTATTCTAAGCAAATGGAATTAAGGAACAATCATGTGTAGCCAATTTAATATCTAACAAAATAGATTCCAACCAAAAAGTAATCAGGAGAAATAGGAGAGGACAGTACAAAGTCATTACAGGAAAAATCAAACAGGAAGATATTGCAATTCTCAGCATTTATACACTAAAACAAGAGCAGCCAAGTTCATAAAAAGACACTAATACATTACATATTATTGTATTTATAATATACTAATAAATTATATATTGACTATCACATTGCAATAGTATATGACTTTTCTTGCCAATAGTCAAGTCATCCCTTCAAAAACTAAACAGAAATGGTGTTATTAAGTAATATTATAGATCAAATGGATCAACTTTAAAGAAATATAATTTCCTTACAGGATCTCATAAACTTTCTCAAAAATTGGCTATATACTTGGGTACAAAGTAAGTTCAAACAGAGATAAGAATTTTGATATAGTGCTTTGAATCCTATATGAATACCATGAATTAAGGGTAGATGTCAACAATAAAAATTATTCAAATTCATAGAAACTGAACAATTTGTAAATGAGTATAAAAGGGGTCAAGATTAAAATTAAGAAAGAAGTGAATTGAATGAAAATTTAAAAACAACATATCATAACCTATGGCACAGAATGAAGGCAGTTCTTAGAGGTGAGTACATAGCACTGAATGCCTACATTTAAAAAAAATTGAAAGAGATCTCATATTAGTAACTTGGGGGCAGAACTGAAAGTTGTAGATTAAAAAAAAAAAAGAAATAACATCCAAAAGAGTAAATGCCAAGAAATAATACAATCCCTACCAAAATTCTGACACAATTCTTCACAGACATGGAAAGAGCAATTCTCAACATCATATGAAAAAACAAAACAAAAACAAAACAAAAAATCCCCACATGATAGCCAAAAAATGATTCAAAAATAATAGACCTTCCAGGGGAATCACCATCCCTGACCTCATGTCATTACAAAACAATAGTGATAAAAATCACATGGTATTGGTACAGAGACGGACAGTTTGATTAACAGGATAGAATTGAAGACTCAGAAATAAACCCACACCACTCTGAACATTTGATCTTTAACAAAGAAGCCAGAAATATATAGTGGTAAAAAGAAATCATCTTCAATAAATGGTGCTGTCTAACTGGTGGTCTATATGTAGAATAAAAATAGATCCATATTTATCACCTTCCATAAAGCACAAGTCCCAGTGGATCAAGGACTTCAATGTAAAATCAGATATACTGAATCAAGTAGAAGAGAAAGTGAGAAAGTACCTCAAACTCATTGACACAGGGGGAAATTTCCTAAAAAGAATTTCATTGGCTCAGGCTCTAAGATGAACAATTGATAAATGAGACCTCACAAAACTGAAAAGCTTCTGTGAGGCAAAAGACACCTTCAGCAGGACAAATCTGAAACCTACAGATTGGGGAAAAAAGTCATTAACCTTGCATCTGACAGAGGGCTAGTTTCCAAAATATATAAAGAACTCAAGAAATTTATCTACAAAACTCAAATAACACAATTTAAAAGTGGGGTACAGAGCCAAAGAGAGAATTAACAAGAGAAGAATCTCAAATGGGTGAGAAGTACTTAAAGAAATGTTCAATGTCCTTAGTCTTCAGAGAAATGCAAATCAAAACATCCCTGAAATTCCACCTCACACTAATCAGAGTGGGTAAAATCAAAAACTCAGGTGACAGTAGATGCTGGAGAGGTTGTGGAGAAAGAGGAACACTCCTTCATTGCTGGTGAGATTGCAAACCATTACAGCCACTCTGGAAATCAGTCTGATGGTTCCTCAGAAAATTGCAAATACTTCTATCTGAAGACCCAGCTATACAAGTTTTGGTATATACCCAAAAGACGACCCACCATACCACAAGGATGTGTGTTCCACCATGTTCATAGCAACCTTATTTGTAATAGCCTGGAGCTGGAAACACCTCAAATGTCCTCCAACCAAAGAATGGATACAGAAAAATGTGGTTCATTTTCACAATGGAATATTACTCAGCTATTAAAAATGACAACTTCATGAATTTTACAGGCAAAGGGATGGAACTAGAGTGAGGTAACTCAGACCTACAAGGACATGTTTGCTATATATTCACTGATAAATGGATATTAGCTAGCCAAAATATACAGACTAATTAGGATACAAGCCACTGAATGTAGGAAGTTTACCAAGCCAAAAGGCTCAAGTGAGGATGCTTCAATACCATTTGGAAGAGGGAAGAAAATAATCACTGGTTGTTCAGAGGGAGGGAGGGACCTGACTGGGAGAGGGGAAGGGGAATGTGGAACATGATCAGGTATGGGCACAGGAGTGGAGCTCTGAAGGCCAGCAGAAAGAAGAGAAACAGGCAACCTTGGGAGGTAGGAGGTGGGTAGACCCTCTAGATAGTACCAGAGACCCTGGAGGTGAGAAATTCTCAGGACTCAGTGGGGATGACCATAGCCAAAATGTCCAACACTGGAAAGGAGGAACCATAAGAGTCTACTTCCAGTAGATAGGCAGGTCCTCAAGTGGAGGGAATGTGTTACTAAACCCCAGTCAAAATTTCTGACCCAGAATTGTTCCTATTTAAAAGAAAGGCAGGGACAAAAATGGAGAAGAAACTGAAGGAAAGGTGGTCCAGTGACTGGCCCAACTTGGGATCAATTTAATGAGGCTATACCAAGGCTTGAAAATATTACTGATGTCATGATGTGCTTACAGATAGGATCCTAGCATGGCTGTCCTCTGAGAGGCCCTATAAGCAGTTGACTGAAACTGATGCAGATACTTACACTCAACCACTGGACCGAAGTTGTATGCTGAGAGTCTTCACCTAGCAGCTGACATAGAAAAATAAAACACACAGTGGATAGAGGTTGGCGAATCTTATGGAAGAGTTTGGGGAAGGATTGAGCTCCCAGAAGGGGATAGGAACTCCACAAGAAGACCAACATAATCAAATAACCTGGACCCTTGGGGCTCTCAGAAACTGAACCACCAACCAAAGAACATACACAGGCTAGACCTAGACCTCCAGCACATATGTAGCTCTGTTTTCAGGTGGGTCAAGAACTGTCTTTTTTGTGGCTAACTGCAAAGTTGTTGCCTGTCTGAGAGGTGTGTTTTTCTAGCTTAGTTGCCTTGTCTTGTCTCAGTGGGAGAGGATAAGCTTAGCTCCACAGATACTTGATATGTCAGGGTAGGGAGGATACACAGGCATGCCTCCACCCCTGCGGAGGAGAAGGTGAGGAAGGCTGCGGGGTAGGGGTTATGTGGGAGGAGTTGACAGGGAAGAAGAAGGTAAGCAATGATCAAGATGTAAAGTGAAAAAATGTTTTAAAAAATATTCAGGGCTAAAATCAATGAACTAGAAATAATACAGTCCCTGAATTTCGTGTAGACAGGATAAATTTTGAGTCAATAAGTGAGATTCAAGCATCCTCACTTAGACCTTCTTCCTTGCATAGCTTCTCTGGGTCTGTGGAGAGTAGTGTGAGCATCCTGTATTTATGGCTAATATCCACATATGAGTAAATACATATCATGCAAATCCTTTTGTGTCTGAGTTACCTCACTCATGATATCCTCAAGTTTCATCCACTTGCCTGAAAAATTCATGATGGTTTTAATAGCTGAGTAGTATTCCACTGTGTAGATGTGCATTTTCTTTATGCATTCTTCAGTTGAGGGACATGTAGGTTATTTCCAGTTTCTGAGTATTATGAATAAAGCTGCCATGAACGTAGTTGTGCAGGTGTCCTTGTGGGATAGTGAAGTATAATTTGGGTATATGCCCAGGAAGGGTTATGCTAGGTCTTGGGATAGAACTATTCCCAGTTTTCTGAGAAACTGCCAAACTGATTTCCAGAGTGATTGTACATATTTCATTCCCTCCAACAATGGAGGAGTGTTCTCCTTGCTCCACATCCTCCCCAGTATGTGCTATCACTTCAGGTTTGATCTTAGCTATTCAGACCAGTGTAAGATGGAATCTCAGAGTTGTTGTGACTTGTATTTCCTTGATGACTAAATATGTTGATATATTATTGTCTGTGAAGAATCTATTTTACTACTTCAATTTCCTGTTGGGTTGTTTTACTTTTTCACTTATATTTTGCAAATTTGGGCAAAAATCCTTTATAAGACTTATCACTTGCTTCTATTATATAGTGGAATGATTTTGTGCATTTCTATTCTAAGAGTGATTCTTAACCATAAATTTGACATATTTTATTTTATACTCATATCTACTTTTACCTTAGAAAAAAATCCCTCACCCAATGAAAAGCAGAAGGGACCTTCCATATTTTCCTCAGAACTAGTAACATTTACTTGAGAGCATCTATTCTCACTGTAAGCAAGATAATTTTTTTTATACAATCAATCCTCCTTACCCACAAGTTCTGCATCTGCAGTCAAGCAAATGCACATCAAAAATATTCAGGAAGAAATGTGCTTGTACTGAGCATAGAGATGATTTTCCTTGTCATTCCTAAAACAATAGAGTATAACAATTATTTACATTGTATTTATGCTTCATTGGGTGGTCTTAATAATCTAAAAGTGATTCAAAGTATGCAGGGATATATACAGTATGCAAACAATGTACTACTTGATAGAACACATTTCAGCAGCCCCCACTTTGTATCAAGACTTGGCTGTTTTTCTTTTCTTTTTCTTCAAGACAGAATCTCACTACTTAGGTGTGTTTGGCTTAGAACTTGCTACGTAGAACAGGATGACCCCAAATTCACAGAGTATCACTTGATTTTGTCTCCCAGTGGCTGGGATTAGAGCCAGCCCAAATGTTGATTTATATACATCCACATTTCTTGGGTCTCTTTATTAATCAATAGCAAAGTATTTCTTACATATTCTATAAACAAACAATAAAACTGTACATATATATGTAATGCACTCTAATGCCTTGGCACATATTTGGCAAATTTAGTTCATTCTCCTATCACCAATAGACTTTGATAACTAGAATGGAAAGCTTGCCTGTTGTATGATTTAAAAATGTATGGAGGTTAAAATGTAAAATATTTAGT
>JADRCD010017536.1:0-12033 GCA_019843815.1 Montemys delectorum
TTTTTTTGTTTTTTGTGTTTTGGAGGGGAAACTGGGAAAGGAGAAATCATATGACATGTAAATAAAGAAAATATCTAATTAAAAAAAGATTATTTCACCCATTAAAGTGAAAACAAATTCCAACATAGAAAAAATTAAAGCAGTTATTGAAGTAAACACTTTATGAACAATTGGGTGTCTTTTTATTTTCTCTAATCTCCCAGTTTATCTTTTCTGTTCTAGTTCCTTTTCTGAATTTTAATGTAGTTAAACATTTAGCAAGGAGTTACAAAGGGACTAGAAAAGATCAATAGCATAGTGTACTTTCTTTCCCAAAGAAAGAAAAGTACATGGATTAAATAAATGATCTGAAATAACTAGTAAGTACCGTTCACAGGCAAATCTGAATGCTGCTGTAGAGAAAGTTCATTGTACACATGGGAAAACTTTAAGTAGCCAATGAAACACACTTTTGAAAAAAATGTTTCTAAAGATCAAGTATAGATCTAAAATTACTCTCTGGTGGCACGAATGAGCATCAAGAGACAAGTGCATGTTTTCCTTTAGCAGTGTAGAGGCCCCACATGAAGCTTTAGGGGTGCCTTTTCTGGCACTCAGCAATTTCAAAACCTATCTAAACTATGAACTACTATCAGATGAATATGATTGAAATGCTTGCTGCCAGTGGCAAGCTTTTAGCATTTGAGTTTAGATTATAAGCTTCTCTGAAGAGCAGTATATTTTCTATGTTACCACATTTTTGTCTGAAATTATAAAGTCTCATTGCCCAAATGAAACACAAGTAAGAATCAAATGCAGATCCAAAGCATCATTATAGTATTTGATTAGTTTTTCATTAAAGAATACTTTTTAGAGCATTAACTTACATCTCACTTTGGACAGGCTGCATTTTAAATGTTCAGCAGTTACAAATAGGATAGTGTCTACTTTACAATCTTGAAGAACTGGCCTGGGGTTCAGAAGGTCTCTTGTGTTTAGTGCTAAGTCATGCCATTGTTGTTACCTGTTCAGCATTTGTGATGAGAATATGGTATAGTAGAACAATGTACTGTGAGTGAAGAAGTTCAGAGGTTTCCCAAAGGAGATATTTTATTTGTAGTGAAAAAAGGGCAAAGAAAGTCATACTGGGGCAGAAGTGTCTGGAGTAGTAGGAGGATCATGAAAGCCAAGTGAGACCTTTGTGTCCAGTAGAGTCAGGTCTGTGTTACCATTGCCCGGCCTGGCCAGGCCAGGCAGGTTTTTGCTGAGGCAAGGGAACTAACTGCATTTGTTGCATTTGTTGGTTTTGGAAAGGCATAAGGAATAAAACAGTAGCTTCTGCCCCACTTGTTGTGGAATAGTTTTGAATAAAAGCATTTCTTGTTATGTCAAATTTTTGAATTATTATAATTATTTAACTCTATAATATGCTTTGTCATTTTTTTGAGGTTCTTACTCATAAATTACTTTACTTCTTCATATTGACAAGAGTTTCTTATCTGTAAATAGACCGGGCTTTAAATAACAAGCTTTCACTCAAAGGAATATCTTAAAATTTCATGTGACTACATTTTTATTAACAGACAATATATGATTTTGTGCTTTTAATTTAAACTTTCAGGGACAATTTGAATTATTCCATAAACATTATATAATTTGATATTACAGACATTTCTAATAGAATTTCTGTTTCTGTCTTTAGTCATCAAGAGTTCACATAACTAGAGCTGTCTTGGAGCAGTTTTTGTCATTTGCAAAATACCTCGATGGCCTATCTCATGGCGCACCACTGCTGAAGCAGCTCTGTGACCACATTTTATTCAATCCTGCCATCTGGATACACACACCTGCAAAGGTCTGTATTTCAGCTGCATTCATTTAATTTTAGGTTAATGTTATAAAATAAAGTTAATGATACAGTGTGTAGTTAATGGATTTAATGTATCCAGTAGAAAACATGCAGCATTTTTTTGCTTCTAGTCAGTATAAGACAGAGATAAAATTTTGAATATGTAAATAATAAATGTTTAAACATATACAGTTAAGCATTAAAGCTGGTGAAGAATTAAGTTTGAATGTTATTAGGCATGGTTCATACCTTGTCAACAAAGAGAATCTGGTATATTATTGAAAGCCTAGGAAAAGACAACAGAGCACTGTGATCATTTAGACTGGGAAGTTACTATGAGTTTCAACTTAGATGTTTTATCATGACATAAATATTTTAAAATAAGTATATACTTAAACCACATTAGTTTTCTATAAGTTTGCATAATGCAGTATATCAGGTAATTGATTTATTCCTAACTTTTCCTAACTTAAATCTGTATGGGGGTATATTGATTTGGGGTTGTCTTTTACAGCTTTAAATCTTTTACTACTACAGAGTGAGTAGTGTTTCTGATTTCCATGTAGCTCCTCTCATATTTATGGCACTAAATAAATCTACAGCTAATGATTGTCCTCTCTTCTAATCAATGTACTTGTCATCTTCACATGGTCAGAATCTGATGGTAACTGTATGGTGGCAATAGGTGAAGACATGGAGCCACACAACCTTTGGCATATGTTGTGCATATTGTCTTTGGTAGACTGCAACTATGCCTCTGGAGAAGCCTGTGCTCAACAAACTACTGTCACTTCCTTTCTGGAGGCACTGTCCTAGACATCAGCCACTGCCACATGATTTTATTTCTCATAAGAGTAGCCTAAATTAAGTTAAAAAGATTTATTTATAATTGACAATATATTATCCTTAGATATAGAAACTTCTTTCCTAACTTGGTCATGTGTGCTATCTTTATTGAAATCAGTTTTATTGGGATGTTTGTGTTTTGATTATTACTTTTCAAACTATAAATGTTTACTAAGAAGCATTATTTTAAACCACAAGATAAATTATAGTAGTTTGTCCTATACTGATTTATATTTGAATTAAAATGATATTTATATTTAATAAACACTTTAAACTTGCTTTAATTATGTATTAGGTTCAACTTTCCCTATATACCTACTTGTCTGCTGAGTTTATTGGAACTGCTACCATCTATACCACCATACGCAGAGTTGGAACAGTATTGCAACTAATGCACACGTTAAAATATTACTACTGGGTTATTAACCCTGCTGACAGCAGTGGCATTACACCTAAAGGATTAGGTAAGCCCCTCTGCGACCTCATTTCCATTTTCCTGTGTCTAGATCCCGGGTACTAGATCTATAGTCCTAGATCCTGGGTACTAGATCTGTGGTAGTAGAACCTGGGTACTAGGACAGTAGACACATGTGCATGACTACAAAGTTACTCCTTTAGCTCTTTGATTTCTTGTGAGGTACAATATCATACAATATTACTTTAGAAGTTGCATTTTTTTAAATCTAGTGACAATGAGACAGCTTAGTGGCCACAGGTACTTGCCTTAAAACCTGAAGGCATGAATTAGATCTTCATGCTCTGCATGATGGGAGGAAAGAACTGACTCCTCCATGTTGTCCACTGACTGTCTTCTGTGACATGTGTGCACCCCCATATGCAACTTTATTAAGAATGTTATAGTGCTAAAATACTTTGGAGTAAAACCATTTTAATGCACTTGATTTTAATTGAGATGCTATTTCTGGAGAGCCCTGGAAGATACATTCCTATATTAAAAATAGGTATATATGACTGGCTCCCATCAGTGACTTCTGGTACTTTGAACCTTAGAATGCTTTGAACTTTAATTTCACATTTGCTGTTTGACCTGAATGTAGTAGAAACTTGATTACTTTTCATATTCTTGCATTTTTGTTTTAATATTATAGCCATGTTTTCTAATTATCCAAAAGTACACTTGTACAAGTACTCGAAATACAAAGTAATTTCAAAGAGAAAAACATTCATTATACACTGCACAGGGAGGAGCACTGTGGAAAGTGTAGATTTTGCCTCTGTCAGTGCATGGGTACATGAACATGGTCAGGCTTTTACAGAGTCAAACTTTTTCCACATTTAATCTTCCTTCCTGAACATGTTTTAAATTTTATTCCTTAAGAAAGTAGATTCTTTTTAATGTAACTGGTTGTAGGTGATTTTTTTAGAATTGACAAGAAAGGTCCAATTAAAAATATTTTAGGGGCTGGAGAGACTGTTTTTCCAGAGGTCCTGAGTTCAATCCCCAGCCACCACATGGTGGCTCACAACTGTCTGTAATCGGATCTGATGCCTTCTTCCTGTGTGTCTGAAGATAACCACAGTGTACTCATATACAATAAATAAAACTTTAATTTTTTTCCAGAAATGTCCTACCAGTATAGTTTCACCAGCGGTGTATGATAGGGCTTTTTTTCAGAATTTTCACAGTAGTATTAACTAGTATAGTTATGTGAATCTCTTTTAAAAGGGAAAATAGTACTCTTATGTTAATATTTAGATAGTCATACTTTTTATTTTATGATGGCAGTTAATAATCGTCACTGACTGTCATGTCTGATCTGTCCTCTCAGGGTATTATATCTCCTGTTTTTTAAATTGAATGTTCCCAGAGTTGGTTACTGTTGAGTACTCTTTGTTAATGTATTTAACAATGTGTAATATAATTAGAGGTATGTAAATATGTGTAGATACATACACAACATTGTAGTTCTTGTTACTACTGTCCATATTTTGTCTAATAAAAAGCTGAAAGTACACATCAACAGCTGAAGTTTCAATCACAGCTTTGTGATACAGAGCCTGACACCTGGGATCCCGTGTCCTGAAGGACTGCATTGTAGTATTCTCCATGAATACTGCATACTACTGTCAGCTTAACCGTGGCTTTACAGCGTCACTGTATAACACATAAAAACTTGCTAGGAGTCATATGAGAAAACTGAAGCTAACTTACATATTTAATATATTTATATTGCTTTTTATTCTACTTTATTAAGCAAGTCCAACCCTCTGCAGATAGCCTGATGGCTGGATTGCTGACTCAGAAACTTTGTCATTTTCCTTATCTCTGTGTGAAACACTCAAGTTATGTACATTATTCTTTATATTCTTTGAAAATAAAGTATAAAAAACATGTTTCCTTACCCTAAATGCTTCTCTGTATATTTCCCCAAAGGTAAAAGTTAACTGTTAAATCGTAGTGGAAAACACAAACTGATTTTGGAGACCCCTCAATGAGGATTTGTATGCACTTTTTTTTCATGGTGACACAGGTGTTTTTGTTTTGTTTTGTTTTAGATAGGAATATCACAGTAGTCATGTTAATCTCTCAATCTATCCTGTTCAGCAAATTAACAGTGTTTAGCCACCTGTGTCTACTGGAAACTATGAATGTTTATATAGGGTTTAAACTCCTTGCTAAGACTCTGCCCATATCCTGTTCTGCAGCAAAGCTTCACCTACTTATTTCAAGATGAATCTAGATAGAATTTATCTTCCTCTGTCAGGTGCCAAGAGTGATACTTGGTAACATAATAGTTTGCACCCTGCCATCAAAGAGAATGTGATTTTCTTATGTGTGTATTTAATTTTCAAATTTTTATATCAGTATGGACTCATGAGTTTCTCTTTTATTCAGTGTATTATCAGCTGGTAGCTTTCCCTTAAAGGGCCCTGTAGTAACTTTGGTTTTCTGTTTCTTTAGTTTTCCCTAAAATTTGTTCCATACAAGTGAATTCTGTTTTGTTTTTGTTTTTTTGTTTTGTTTTGTTTTTTTGTTTTTTGTTTTTTGCACATAAGAGCATGCTGTACAGGAATGAGCATGGCAGATGCCAGTAAATCATGGGGACATGTTGATGAAGGACCTGACAGTGTAGTACATCGACCACTAGGTGGAATCCTTATAAATTTTGATGTTTACACTGATCTAGATTTTTCCAGTAGGAAATGTGCCTTTATGGCAGGAATCCATACATTTCTATTATTACCCTAGCGCATAACACAAAATATTCTTGGTTCTTATTATATGGTTCTTGTCCTAACCCTGTTTCTCCAAAGAACCATTGCTTGCTTAATGGATATGGATGTTTTGTTTTGTTTTGTTTTGTTTTTTATGAGATAGGATTTCTCTGTGTAGCCCTGGCTGTCCTGGAACTTATCCTGTAGACCAGGCTGGCCTTGAATTCAGAAATCTGCCTACCTGTGCCTCCCGAGTGCTGGGATTAAAGGCGTGCGCCACCACCGCCCGGCCTGGATATGGATTTCTAAGAACTAAAATATGAGTGTTGGTTTTGCCTGATGTGTTTTTTTGTATATGCTCTCTGTTATTGCTAGTGGACAGGTCCAACTGTGGATACACATCTTACTCCATTTACATTTAAAGGCACATGGCTCAGCCTAGTTTTAAGGCTTTTGATATTTACACCCTTTTCTCCATAGTGGGAACAGGCCCCCACCAGCTATATTAATATATTTACATATTTTCTTGTTTTATCTTGTTAAACCACTGTCTTAACACTTGTCCTATTACCTTGGTTTTAAGAATGGTGTAAAGAACTGATTTTCAACCTGTGGTTTGTGACCCCTTTGAAGGTCACACAACAGATTTCTACATTATCATTCTAGGCTGTAGCAAAATTACAGTTAGGAAGTTATCACATCATGAGGAACTGTACTAAAGGTTTTCATTAAGAAGGTAGAGAAACACTAGAGTAAAGTTACGATTTGTCTGCTCTTAATTTTAAATTTTTCCAATCTTTTACATTTTATTTTTACTAAAAATGGATTCATGGCATACAGACATCATGCACATGTTTGCTTCTCCATGGCATGCAGCTCGTTGTAGAGTGTGACAGACATATTTGTAGTTAACAGTTACTACCTGTTTGCGACTTACATTATTGAAGCACCTTCCTCATTGCTTCACATGTGCCTCAAGTATGTTTTGTCCTAACATGCCCTGTCTTACAGCAGTACTGTCACCTTCATCCTTACAACGAAGTAAAAGCTAACCTGAGTTAGCTTTGGGTATATTTGTATGATTTATAAATCACAGTCAAGTATATTGATAAGAAGTTATGTACTTTGCCATTGGTAAGAATTGGCAAAAATGTGGCTAACACCTGAAAAATGTGGATCAGATTTGTCGCTATTCATAGATGAATGCACTGGGAGGCAGTTTGCTGGCAGATGCAGTAATCTGCATGAAATGGTTGTGAGCAGATAATCATACGTTATAAAGGACACCCGAGGGAATTATACTTTGAAAACATATAAAGCAGTGACATTAATTCTGGTTCTTTTGAGAAACACTTGGTGTTTCAACAGTTTTTGTGAGTCTGGGTTTGTTTAAAAGCGTATTCTATTGTATGTTATACAGTATGCATAGCCTTTCCAATTCTCATTTTTACTAGCAATTAGATATCACACAATTGAATCCTTTAGACATAGTTGAACTTATAAGTATAGTTTAACATCCCAAGCTTGATTTCATTTACCAACTCAGCATTTGTTGGCGCACCACTAAAGTGTGCATTGCACACAGGAGAAAAGGATGCAAAATGATAATCGGGTGGAGGTGGAGAGGATTTATTTTCTGTATGATTCATGGAAATAAAGGAAGATTCTGTAAATGGGGTAAAGTTTACACAGAAATAGTAGGAATTTTTTAAATAAAAATAAGAGAAAAACGTCTGTTTGATATGAGGTGATTATGTGTTTATCAGTGGTCATGATATATTGGAAAGAGCTTAGAGCAGCTCTTTCTCCTAAATCTGGCATTCTAGAAGTAATGTGGGATTGCCCAAAACCTGAGACTTAATTTTATTCTTATATGTTTGAAATTGTAAAACATTAGCATCAACAGTTATTATGATTTTTAAAAACACTTAATTTACATAATATAAATGTAATTTTACTAAACTTATTTAATGGTATGGCTTACTTTCTTTCTAGATGGTCCCCGGCCATCACAAAAAGAGATCATATCACTTCGGGCTTTCATGCTGCTTTTTCTGAAACAGCTCATATTAAAGGTAAAAGAATTTTATTTTACAATTGCCATATATTGTTTGAAAAGGTACTGTTGCCAGAATTTAAAAATCATTATTATTAAATTACTAAGAATGGCTTTCACGTTGCTCTACAAAATATAAAAACTGAGGTTTTTTGCACTTAAATTTTGCTAAAATTCATATTAAGATGCCTCATGTTAAGAGGTAGGAAAGTGCTGAAAGAGATGTCCCAGATAAGACAAGGAACATGAGAAAACAAGAGAGCACAAATACCTAGTAAAATGGAATGTGTTCCATTTTATCTAAGGTTGAAGTGTTCTATCATAGAGGGTTTTTAAGAGTAAGGTGGCTTGAAGGGTATATACAGGCAAAGTTGTACAATACTACACAAATGTGATCCCACAACTCCTTGAATTCCCATACACAACAAGAACATAGTAACATGAAATTGTCAGAATATTTTAATTTCTTTTGTTGGGACAAGGTCTTGTTTATGTTCTAGCTGGCCTTGAACTAACAGAGGTCTACCTACCTCTGTATCCTAAGATCTGAGTCGAAAGGCTTGCGCTAGCACTCCCAACTCTATGTTTTATCAGTTAACATTTCCAAATAGTTACTTTCAGACTTGAAATAAAATGGTATTTAAATTATGAACCATTATGAACCATGGGGAAATTTCAGTGAACACTCGCTTTTATGTTTCTGTTTAGTTTTATGTCATTGATTTTGATACCTTTCTTCAAAGTCTCAATTTCTGAATTTGATTAACTAATGAAATGTTTTTTACATAGGATCGAGGTGTGAAAGAAGATGAACTTCAGAGTATATTAAATTATTTACTTACAATGCATGAGGTATAACAAATTTTGTATCTTTCTTTTAAATTATTCAAAGATTTTGAGCAAATTTTCAATAAGATATTTGTACTTTTTCTTATGCAGGATGAAAATATTCATGATGTCTTACAGTTGTTAGTGGCTCTAATGTCCGAACACCCAGCCTCAATGATACCAGCATTTGATCAAAGAAATGGCATAAGGTATCATCCTCGTGTGTGCTCTAACTGGTGCACCCTAGACTCTCCTGTGTATGTATGAAGGGAGACAAGGACAGAGTGGCCAGCTCTCGTGTTCCTGAGGAGCTGGAGAACTATATAGAAATGCTCTGAAGTTTGAAGCTAAGTGATTGTAATTACTACAATGCAGACCTTGCATAGGGGGAAAACAGATTCATGTTTTTATGCAAGAGGACAATTAAGAACTTGGTGCATTTCACAAATCGAAGATGTAAGAGAATTATGGAGACAGAGACAGAGAGACACTGAGCCACACAGAGACCAACCAGATTCAATGATCCATATCTTGGATCATTGAATTATACATGTATTAAAGATTTAAAGTCAGCAGTATGAATGAGAAGGGACTAATCTATGGGGGTAAGATGGTCAGAAATGATCTTATTTGCCACTGTTAGATATGACGCACTCAGGCAGGGGTGGTGCTGTGGCTGTGACAGTTACATAGTAGAAAGGTAGTTCAAAACCAAAGACCAAAATTACAATCATTTGAAAAGTGACTCTAGTTGTGGCAGTTGTGAATTATTTGTCAATAGGGGACTCCGTTAAAATGCTCATGACCTTAAATCTATAATTTAAGATTTTTAAAGATTTATTTTTTATTTATTTTATGTGTATGAGTACACTGTAGCTGTACAGATGGCCGTGTGCTATCATGTGTGTGGCTGCTGGGAATTGAACTCAGGACCTCTGCTGGCCCTGCTCTCTCCAGCCGATTACTCCGCTCCTCAGCTCCGGTGTAATTCACTGTAGCTATCTTCAGATGCACCAGAAGAGGGCGGTAGATCTCATTATGGGTGATTATGAGCCACCATGTGGTTGTTGTGATCCGAACTCAGGACATTTGGAAGAGCAGTCAGTGCTCTTATCTGCTGAGCCATCTTGCCGGACCATAATTTAACTTTTAGAGATTTCTTTCAAATTTTTTTGCCCTCTCAGCAGAATGAACAAAAAAATAGAAAGAATAAATTTCATTTAATTCTTATTATTTGTTTTACTTGTGGCACTGGGGCTCAAAGCCACAGCATTACACACGGGAGACAAAGCTAACCACTGAGGTACATCTCCACACCCAATTTTACTGTTGTTCTAATTGCACATAAGAAGCTCTGAACTGTACAGCTAGAATATGACATATTTTTTTGAGACAGGGTTTCTCTGTATTTCCTTGGCTGTCCTGGAACTCACTCTGTAGACCAGGCTGGCCTTGAACTCAGAAATCCGCCTGCCTCTGCCTCCCAAGTGCTGGGATTATAGGCATGCGACACCACTGCCCGCCCCCCCCCCCTTTTTTTTCCTTCAGATTGTTAATACTTACATCCCATAATAGCTTTCAGCAATGGGTTTTTATGCAATTTTTTTCCATGATGTATTATCTCTGTCTTGTGACCCTGTCTTTTTCTAATATTAACAATAATCTCTAAATTTTTAGAACAAAGAAATAACAAGGTAGGTATCTGCCTGTGTTTCACTTAGCAATCACAAATGGGATAAAGTCAACATGTTCAGGTGTAAAATGTCCTAGGAGAAATGGAGATATGGTCTAAGTATGTATCCAGGAATTTTGTTCAATGCGCTGCAATATAATACTTGTATTTGTAAAGTACTTTTTCATTTGTAATATTAGTTAGGTGCTTATAAGATCATTTGTCTTTTTAGGGTGATCTACAAATTATTGGCTTCTAAAAGTGAAAGTATCTGGGTCCAAGCACTGAAAGTTCTGGGATATTTTTTGAAGCATTTAGGTCATAAGTAAGTTGATGTTTTGATAATGAATTACAGACATAACTATTGAAATTTTTATGAAGTTTGCATTTCATTTTTAGTATATGAAAGTTTAATAGTGTACTATGGAAAATGTAGAAATGATAAATGTGTCCTTCTAAAGTAGTATTTGAATAATAGTAGATTATAGAACAAGATCACCATTGAAGTAATAAAGTTAATTTCTTCATTCTAGTGTAGATACCGTTTGTATTTTAAGAATATAATGAAATAGATTTATTAAATTGAAGTACACATCTACATGAGTTAATTGAAAAAAGAGAACAATGAGTTCTCCAGGAAATACAGCATGCACACTGACATGATAGTTTAAAGTGTTTCTTTTCTAAAAGTGATCCCCGTTGATAATTTGTGATTTTGCATCCTACATTAACACCACATTTTCCCAGATTTGTTTTCTGTAAGTATCAACTGCTGACCATGTTGTCTAGAACATATTTATTCACTTGTAAGATTGTATTCTGTGCATGCGGACATGACTGGCACTGTCCTAACTGTTGCTGCCTGCTCTTGCCCCTAATCCTAGTGCTGTCCCTTTTGCCAAAGTAAAGAAATGGCCCTGACCATATGTTGTCTAAAGCACAACTGTAGACCAAACGCAGAAAGGATGCTGCCACAAAATTTGTGAGAGTGCATGAAATTGTTTCTGTGAATAATTCTTGGGAAAATTGATAAGAACAGAGTTCAGCCACATCACAATAAGTGGAAAATACTGATTACTGCTGGAAAACAATGGCTAATTTAACAGAAATAATAGAAGAAAACAAGTATAAGTTAGTAGAAAGACCAGAGTTTTCACCTTTTCCATGACCTAATAATGCAGAAATGATCTAAGTAGGTGGCTTGAGGGAGACTGAGAGAAACAGGAACATGGATCGAGTCCAGAAATTAAAAGGGTGTTCTCAGAAACCAGCATATGAAGTTTTAGAAATACGCCCTAAAAATTATATTTTGAAAGAGAGAAGTCAAACTTATAACCGTGAAGTGGTGAATAAAAATGGAGCCTTTTTTGCCATTCTAAATTTAGAAAGGTGAGATGTTTTATGAAATTACAAAGCTTTTAAAAATATTGAGTATTTGTGTGGAAAAAACCAAGAATTTCACATATATATGTGTGTGTGTATACATACATACATACATATATATACATATATATATGAACTCTTAAAAGTAAAATGTAACTTAAAATGAGGTGTATATAACAACAGACAACACTTGTAACCATAAATATAAAACATTTTAAATTCACCCTTCTTAGAAAAAAGTTA
>JADRCD010017592.1:0-11083 GCA_019843815.1 Montemys delectorum
ATATTTATAATAAGCCTTTAAAACATTAAAGCTGTGTATATATATCTATCCTCTATGCTATTATGTCTACTTCTTTACCAATAACTCTAAGATATGACTAGACATGTTCCTCCTGGGTTGCTCTTACTCTAATTGGCCAGCTCTCATGGCTATGTTTTCATGACACTCCTATCCCATGGCATATTTCCCCCCTTCTCCCTTCTCCTTGTGGTCTCTGCTGAGATCCTAAGCTTGGGAACCCAAACTCTGCCTCACTCTCTTCTACTCAGCTATAGGTTGTAGGCATCTTTATTCACCAGTCAGGGATAACTTGGAGAAAACGCTATATATCATCACTTGGAATCTCTCCTCCCTGGGGCAACCAGTCCCTGGCTGCTAGTATTTTAGCACTGAATTACACAGTAAAAGACCAAACCTCAACAGTCTCTGAGAGCTCCCAGGAGTCCAGGTTAGTGGATTCTGTTGGTCTTCCTCTGGGCCTTAATCCTTCCCCAATTATATGTTGATTGTATTCCTATCCTTTTCCCAATTTCCCAGGTCCTTTTGCACATATCCAATGCCATGTTATTTGTCTATTAAAAAAATGAAACAAAAAACCAAAAAAAAATACAGTAAGACAAAAATTCCAAACCAAACCAAAATGAAATAAAAAGCCCACCAAAACCCAACCCAACCCAACCCAAACCAAACCAAACCAAACCAAACCAACCAAACCAAACCAACCAAACCAAACCAAATCACCACCACCAACGACAACAATCCCCCATACCCCAAGAAGTATTTTTTGTTGGCCAAATTATTCCTGAGCATGAATCATATCCTGGACTGTTGTTAATGTACCCAGAGACATTCCATTGGAGAAAACTGAGTTTCCCTATTCCAGCAGGTATCATTTGGTTATGAGTAGGACCTTATGTCTACTTCCCCTTCTCAGTGCTCTCAGTGCTGGACTTTGTCTGCTAAACACATGTTTTAACTTTTGTTGTGGTAAGGTGGCTGTGTAATTCATTATTCAAGCAGGGACACTTGTAAGAATGATAGGTCCTAGTACCTATGACCTATATGTCCCAGGTTCTTGGTACCATTAACAGCTTCAGGCATGGGTTTTATCTCATGAAGTAGGGCCTTAAATACAATCTGAAGGAAGTTGACTATTCCTATAACATCTGTGCCACTTTAGAACCAATGGATATATTTTACAAGCAGGTCACTGTTGTGGCTCACAGAGTTTGTTTATGAGTGAGAGTTATGATTGCTTTTCTCCTTCAGTAGCACAGACAGTACCTTTAAATGCTATGAATGGTAGTCTGTAGGAGGTGCAGCTCTAGTTGAGCATCAGATATTTTTTTATGTTAGATGACATGAATATGCAGTATATTTAACAATAGGGTCTTCTTACTGCCAGGTTGTAGAGGTAACCCATAGCATTGATAATAGATGGCAATGTTTGGTGATGGTTCTGTAGGACCCCTTTGACCAACTCAAAAAAATGTAGCCTATTCCTGGTTTGGAGGTTGTATTTGGTAGTAATGTTTATTTGAAACATTATTTCTTCCGTTGCATAATAGTGGCCACACAAATTTTATTTTTCTCATTTTTGTTTTTCTTTTGAGAAAGAGAGAGAGAGAGAATATGAAGTTGTATGAGTAGGTCAGGAGCATCTTGGAGGAACTGAGAGAGGAAAAGAATATAACTTAAGTATATATTTTGAAAAAATTAAAATTAAAAAAGAAAATGCAAGGGTATGCCAGTAAAATGACAGCAGGATAAGCAATGTAAGTGATGACTAGTCATACTAATCAAGACTGTGTAACAGCCCTGGCTGTCCTAGAACCTACTTTGTAGACCAAGCTGGCCCAGAGTTGCAGAGATCTGCCTGCCTTTGCCTCTTGAGTGCTGGGACTAAAGGGATGAGCCACCACCACTCAGTTGAAAACATATTTTTATTAGGCTGGGAAGACAGCTCAGCAGTTAAAATTGTTTTTTTTTTTTTTTTGCACAGTCATGAGATCTGGAGTTTAGCTGTCAGTACCTATGTGTGGTGGTTTGGATGTAAATGGCCCCAGTAGTTGCATATATGATTGCTTTTCTCCTTCAGTAGCATGCATAGTACCTTCACGTGCTTATTCCCCAGTTGGTGAACACTTTGGGAAGAATTAAGAGGTGTGTCCTTGGTGAAGGAACTATGTCATTGAGGATGGGTTTTGAAGTTTTAAAAACCCATGCCAAGCCCAGTGTCTCTTTCTGCCTGCTGCCTGCTGATCAGGATGTCAAACTCTCAGCCATCCCCCCACCATGATGATATTGGACTAATCCTCTAAAACTGTAAGTCAGCCCCAGTTAAGAGGTCCTTTGGTCATGGTGTTTCCTCACATCAATAGAATAGTAGCTAAGACACCATGTATTAAGCCTGACATCTTTCAAATGCCTGTGATTAGTTTTCTGTTATAGGATTCAATATTCTCTCCATACATGCATAGGCACATACATGAGCATAGATGCATAAGTAAAATAAATCTGAAAGTATTATTTAAATTATATTTTTATGAAAACATAATGTAACTACTCAATTGCTCATTCATTCATTTATTTAAGACTTATCATGACCTTCTTTTTATAGTTTAACAAATTTACATTTTATTGTCAACAAAATTCTGAGCTTGGATCTCTCCTTAGACATACTTTTCTGGCCTCATTTAACTAATCATCTGATGACAAGATTTGTTGCTGAGTCACAAGTTTTTAAAAATTAATGAATTAATTAACATCCCAAACGCTGCTCCTCCTAGTCCCCTCTCACTGAGACCCGCCTCCCAGCCCCTCTCATTCTCTTCTGAGAGGTTGGGGAGCCCCTTAGGTATCCCTCACCCTGACACAACAAGTCTCTGGGTGGCTAGGCATGTGTTGGGGAACAGATTCCATAGTCAAGCTATAGCTTTAGGAAGAACCTCTGTTCAAGTTGTTGGGGGACTTACATGGAGACCAAGCTACAAATCTTCTGAGCTTTCTTTTGAGGATATCCCTTGACTGGAGTCCCATAGCCACCCCTTCTCTTTTTGTAGAAGCCACATCTGTAATGCGTTGTCTCTGACTTCTACAACACTATCTTTAAAATCCAGTGACATCCTAAAGATAATTGCAAGGTAACAAGTAATAATTTTCTTCTTAATTTTTACAGTTGTCGTATCTCCAACTAATTGGATATCATTTAAAAAAATGATACTGCTTTAACTAGACTCACCAAGTTTTAGGAGTAACTCTTTTTATACACATAGTTTATTTGAATAATGTTTTATTAAACTACACAGTAAACTAGAAAATAGAATAGACTTTTCTTTTTACTTATTTGTATTTTAAAATGATTTATTTATTTTTATTTATATAGATGAATATTTTGTCTGTCTGTATGTATGTATACCACATGTGTTTCTGGTGCCTGTGGAAGCCAAAAGAGGGTGTCAGATCCCATGGAACTGCAATTAGAATCGGATGTAATGATGTGGGTGTTGAGAACTGAACAGAGGTCCTCTGCAAGGACAGCTGAACCATCTCTTCAGCTACTATATGTTTTTGTTTTCTTTTATCAAAAATTTTTGTTTTTGAAGCACACACAACTGACCTTTGGTAAACTGAAAGTACTATGCATGGGAACCATAACATCGGGAAAGGGGGATCAATACACCAAAAACTAATGGCTCATCGAATCTCATGCATTCGTCATTAGGTATTCTACTTAGAGTGAAAAAGCATTGTTAATCTGTTGAGTTTCTTATGAGGAACAAGTTAAGGGACCATTTACTATGGAAGATTCTAGTTAATATTTAAGCAATTTAACTGAGTCTATAGAATAACTTTTATTTTATAGAGGGGTTTATTTTGGGCTTATAGTTCCAGGGAGTTAGGGACCATGATGGTAGAGTTGGGGTGGATCACCAGTGAGAGCTCAAATCTTGAACCACAAACAAAAAGCCAAGGGATCTAACTCAAAATAGCATGAGTCTTTTGGGACCTTAAAGCCCACCCCCAGTGGCACACTTCCTATAGCAAAGCCACACATTCCAATCCTCTTCAAACAGCCTCCAACTAAGGACCAAATATTCAAATGGCCAAGACTTATGAGGGAGAATCTCATGCAAACTGTCATAGACAGGTTTTCTTAGAGAATGCCTTTTACTCATGAAGCCTTTTTTTTTTCTCTTAAACAAGGTTGGACTCAGAAATCTCAAGCTTTTATAGAATGACTTTTAAGCATCCGATTGTATTAGAATTTTATCTATGGTGTCTATGGAAGGGGAAATGCAAATAGGATGATCAGTTTTCTTACAATTAAAATTACAATTTGAAGTCTCTGCTCACAGGCACTTTTCATTCTTCTGCAGCACTTTTGTTTTCTCTGTAGTGCTTGCTGTCATCTAATATGCTAAATACCTTACTTAGTGGCTTTCTGTCATCTGTCTCTGTGTACTCAAATAAGAGATCAATGGGGAGAGGAGTTTGAGGGGTTTCTTCATTATATGTCACCAGAGACCAGATCCAGGGATCTGGTCTGAGCAGATGCTCAGTAAGCATTCATTGAATAAGTAAATGCAGAAATGAATGATTTCAGAAATCATCTAAGTTATGAAAAACCTTCCCAATGATCTAATTCAATATACCATTGCTTACAGGTTCAATATTACAGTCACAAAGAATTGAGTTCACATTCATCACTCTGTATTTGCCATATGACTCTGAATTAATTACTTAACTTTCCTATGCTTATTCTCTCATCTTTAAATTGGGGATAATAATGTTGAAGTATAGGGTAAATGGTGAGGATTCAATGAAATGATGCAGAGTCATAGTATAGTGTTTTACACAGAGAAATTTTGTATTGGTCAAAGGTATAAATATAAAATCACTTCAAATATTGGGCACAGAGATATTTTTGTGGTTTTAGGGATTGAATCCAGGCCTTTTTGCATTCTCTGTAAGTGTTCTACCACAGAGCTACATTCCTAGCCCCCAAGGAATATATATATGAGACAGTTTCACCATGCAGCACAAGGTGGCCTTAAAGCCACAGTCTTCCTGCCTTAGCTTCGGAAGTTTTGGGATTACAGGTCTATTCCACAATTCCTAGCTCAAAGGAGAGGGAATTGGATGCAAAATATTTAGCAAAAGAGGTGAGAAAAGAACTGAGAAATCCAAAAGGTAAAGGGAAGATAATGCATAGATTAACAACTTCAGAAATGCTAGACTTAGAGAGACAATGGCAGGGATGGCATTCCTGGAGTGCAGAGAATGTCTTGAACATATGTCGGAAACTAGAACCTCTGTAGACCTGTCTGTAAGGGACTGAACTGACAGGTACCATTTAGCTTCTATTAGAGATATCACCCGAGCTAGCAAGCAAAACTTGCTGCTTTTCACCTCTCTTCTACTCTCTGGCATTCCCTGGGGCTGGCTGGAAACCAGCTCAGCTGGGGACTTGGAAAAAGACACTTTGCAGAGGCAAAGCCCTTCTCTGTTATGGAGCAGAGCTGGAGGATGGGAAATAGCATGCTGTTTAATCAACAACTATTATTGCAATGATTGGCCTCACTAACACAATGCTGAACTTAGGGGAGGCAGTCTGTTACAGAAGAAAAAAATGAATTACATGGTGAATCAGGGACAGATTTTGTCATGTTTAACCCCATTTAGATGACTCATGGTTTCACCGACTCACAAGGATTGGCTGGGTATTTTAACCCACAAGGTTCAGCACATTATACTTCTAAGTTTGTTTATTATATGTCAGCTATGGACATAGCTTTTCTCTAATCAAAATCGTAGGCTACTTCTAACATCTCACGACTGAATGTTACTTACAGTTCCATTTGAAATTAATGTAAACTGAAATGTTTAATTTTTTGATGTTCAGCTTAAACAGCCCAATTATGGACTAAATTTAAATTAAAAACTCGGCAGGAATCAGATGGCTTATGTCTCTGTATGATGGCTTTTATATTAAATGGTTTACATGAATGCTGTTGTTTATCTTGGAAACAGGTTGTCATGCATATTAATGAGACCCAGGTGTTAACTTCATGCTGTTTTCTTTCCAATGTGAAAAGTCTTTAAGTATATTTTACAAGTATTTATTATAATAATTATGAGGAAATGCTTTACTCATCACAACATTTACCAGCTTCTTCTCTTAATTTCAGCTCACTTCTGAATTCCTGTCCTTTCCCATTGCAGACAGACATGATGATGGACTGAAGGTTCAGAGCACTTATTAATGATAAAATTAATCCAGGAGTTCTTCAAATGGCAAGCTTTTGTGTTTGCATAAGATAAATACTGTACTCATCCATTGGTGTTTTTCTATTTTTCTACCAAGAACAGAGAATGACCAATAGAATGCACCTATATTCTGACTCACACGTATATACATTTTACCTAATTGTCATCATATTAGATATATTCTCATTAGGGCATGTAAAAAAGACACTTTTGATCATTTCATGGACTACTTAGAAGTATCAGAAGTATCTCTGGTCAGATTACTCTAAGAGGACCTGACTAATATTACATATGGAAAGATATTTCAGAAAAGATTTACAGAGCAGCAATTATCTAGCTAATTATCTGCTATGTTATGGATGTTATGGGGCTTGTGTTCAAAGACACATCTCCTTTTTGAGTAGTACAGGCACATAGGTCACAACTTTACTACTTTACTACAGGTCTTGAGGATTCATTAAATGCTGAGCACACTTCTCTATGTTCTAAGAATACTAAAGTATATAAAATGTCATACTTTTTGGACTGTATAGTCTTACCGGACTTGTCCATATTATTTGAAGCCTACAGGTGGTCAAGGTGTAGAGGATAAGAGGCTGTAGAATGCTCAGTCCTAAACAGCCATCTATATCATACCTTCTTCTCCTTAAGAATCATATCACAGCCAGCTTCTCCCAAGGCTTCCAAAAATTAGAGATTATTTCAAAAGGGGGTGGGGAGGGCAGAAAGATTACGTTGATGACTAATAGGAAACAGAGTTTTCTGGACACAACAGGAAAGTTGTACACTAGAATTCCCAGAAGTTGAGGCAACATGTGTAAGACTTGTGCAGGCTCAAGTCAAATAACAGTCCAGTTTGGAGAAGGGCTATGGGTATGAACTCCTACTCCTAGCTAAAGAACTAATGGCAACTGATAGCTGCTGGGAGAGGGACAGTTAATTTTCTCTAAGGGTGTGGCCCTTAGCCACACATACAAGACTATGGGCCATATAAATGGACATAAAGACAGGTGAATAGAGAAGAGGAGGAGTGGAAGAAGTCTCCTATGTTTATTATGTCTGTGAATATGAATTACAAAAATGTAAGATACAACTAACACAAAACAGTTTTAATGTTGTCTATAGATTAATTAGGAGCTCACTAGAAACAACCAATGCAGCCTTAAACTTTGGAGTACAGCTCCTAAAGGAAATGATACTTGAAGTTTTGAAAAAGGACCGGATGAATGTTCCTGGGCAAAAGCGCAAATTTAAAGTGCTAAGAGGAAACAATGTATGTAACTCAGTTCATCAGATCAGTGCTACTATGGTGTTATGGTTGGGGTAAGATGTTATGGGAAAGACTGAGAAAGAGGGTAGCTGGATTGTGGAAGGCCAGCTCATAATGCTGTGGAAAGCTGTTGTTTCCTGGGGTAGAGGTATAATCAGATAGACTGAGGTGGGATAGTATGGTTTAGGAAAGAGTATGTGTTTTCTCTGAGGCCAGAAATAAAGTATGAGATGAACAATACTTTATTTTGAAAACTGACATATATGCCTTGAGGCTTCTGTCTCTGAGTATGGGTGTGTGAAGACTTTTAAAATCATGACAAAAAAGCCAAATCCAAAGAACTCAACTTTTAAAATAACATTTATTGCACATTTTCCCCCGATACACATGAACACATGTTCATTTTCAAACTCTGAGAGTACAGAAAAATCACAAAGAAGAAAATAAAAATCACTAATGGTTTTGATCCTCAGAGATAATGTTTCTAGTATTTTTGGGCTTTCCTTCCAGTTCTTTTTGTAGACAAATACACACTAACATGCACATATGAATGCACCTATATTCTGACTCACATGTATATACATTTTACCTAATTGTCATCATATTAGATATATTACTTTGTAACCTGCCTTTCACCTAAAATTATATGCTAAGAAGTTTCTACATTATCAAGCATTTGTTTAAATCTATTTTAATAATTATTGTTCTATTGCTGTAAAGAAATGCCATGACCAAGACAACTCATAAAATGATATTTAAGTGGAGACTTAAAGTTTCATAGAGTTAAAGTCCATTATCATGGTGGGGAACATGACAGCAGGGATGACACTAGAGTGGTATCTCAGAACTCCATTCTGCCCTGCAAGCATAAAGATATAGAGAGAATGCTAACTAGAGATTGTATGGACCCACCCCAGTGCCATACCTCCTCCATCAAGGCCACACCTCCTAATCCTTCCTAAACATATCACCAATGAGGACTAAGTATGCAAAAATATGAGCCCATAGGGGCATTCTCATTCAAACCACAGCCCTATCCCATTAAAATTATATGCACAATAGTAATCCCTTTTCTATTACTGGACAGTTATTTTCTTCACTTATCGTGTTATGACACATAGTGCTGTGAAAATCATCCTTCTACATAAATATTTGTATGTCATACTTATAGGTGAAACTGGTATATCATTTGTTTTAATTTATTAGCTCACTGGTGAGTTTTGCTAACTTTTGAACATTCTATCAGTCACTTGTGTTGGTTTTGTAAATTTCTCATTTATAGCTAGAAGGAATTACATACAGCTGGAAGGGAGGTATAGGAAGGAGTGGCTGAAATCTCTGGCTAGGTTCTAATGCTCTTCCCTATCTTCTTCTATGGGAGAACAGCAACAGGTCTTATTTTGAGGTTCTCTTGCAAGTAGTCACAGCTGCTCTGAGAACGATGACAATAATGGCTGCTGTGCTTTGAGGACAGCATTCTGTAACACTTTTTATTGGGGTTCCTTTATTTACTTTTATTATTTGAATATGGGCTTCTTTATTATTTGATACCCACTTATGATTTTTTTCTTTTTAATTTTTTTTATTGAAAATTATTTAGCTTTCTAGTTTATATAGAATTTATTTGACACATACTGTGAGAATAAGACAGAGCATTTCAAATAGTGTGTTCATTACTTCAATATTTATTGAATAATTTATTTAATTTCCTTCCATACTCAAATGACAGGTTTACTGTACATTGAATGCTCATGTAAATTCACATCTCTTTCTGTACTTCCCTTGTTCAGAACTGTTACAGAAACATATATCTTCACAGCAATTATAGATTTATTAGATATTTAATACTTGACTGTACACATTCTACCTTAATAGTTTTATTTTATTTTTTTCTCGTTTTTCCTGTTTGTTATTTCATTTAACCCATAGATTTATTTTGGAAACTTTCTATTGTAATAACCCAAATGAATTTTGTTCTATATTTATTTCTTTTAATTTATGTGTATGGATGTTTTGCTTACACACACGCACACACACACACACACACACACACACACACACAACATGTGTGTTCCTGGTGTCTATGGGGTTCAGAAGAAGATGTCAGATTGCCTGAATGTGGAATTAAAGATGTCTGTGAACAACTGTGTCAGTGCTGGTAACCCAGGTCCTCTGCAAGAGTAAAAAGTGTTCTTAACGACTGAATCATTTCTCTAACCCCAACTACAGTGTTTATTAGAATTATGATACAATTCAAGAGAAAGGAGTTGACCTTTATAATATTTATTTTTCACTGCTAGAGGTGTCACAATACTTGACTTCAAATACATTATAGTGATAAAGGTCGTTTGATACTGGAATAAAAACAGTAGGCCAATGGAATAGAACAGAGGGCCCAGAAACAAAACAGCAAAGCTATGGCCAACTAACTTTTGACAAAAGTGGTAAAAGCATACAGTAAAAAAAAAAAAGAGTTATTTAACAAGTGGTGCTGGCAAAACTGGATAACCGTTTGCCAAAAAAATGAAATTAGATTAATATCTTTTATTCTGTATAAAAATAAATTCAGAATGGATCAAATATTTTAATTGAAAACTTGAAATGCTGAAAATGCAAGTGAAAAGCAAGAGAATGCTCTTCAAGACTCAAGAGTAGGCAAGAATTTTCTGAATAGAATCCAATAGCACGAGGCACAGGTCCCATGAGTCGCAGGGGAGTCGCAGGGCAGCAGGGACAGGATCCTCTCAGCTTCTGAGTGACAGAGGTGGATCAGCGACCCTCTCTGCCCCTTCTCTGCAAGTGGAGGGCCTGCCTCCAGGGAGTACTTTAACCCAGAGACTCAGGTAAGATCTGCCATTTTCTCTCCAGTTACTTTCTAAGGTGTGACCAGCCAGGAGGGACAGGCCTCAGGAGTTGAGCAGGGGAGTTGCAGGGCCGCAGGGACAGGACAAGCTCTAGTCAGAGACACCAAGAACATCTAACATCAGAGATCAAGAGATGGCAAAAGGCAAATGCAAGAATCCTACCAACAGAAACCAAGACTACTTGGCTTCATCAGAACCTAGTACTCCCACCACAGCAAGTCCTGGATATCCCAAAACACTGGAAAAGCAAGATTTGGATCTAAAATCATATCTCACAATGCTGAAAGAGGAACCTAAGAAGGACATGAATAACTCCCTTAAAGAAATACAGGAGAACACAGGTAAAGAGGTACAAGCCCTTAAAGAGGAAACAAAAAAATCCCATAAAGAATTACAGGAGATCACAAGTAAACAAGTAGAAGCACTTAAAGAGCAAACTCAAAAATCCCTTAAGGAATTGCAGGAAAACACAAACAAACAGGTGAAGGAATTGAGTAAAATCATCAAGGACCTAAAAATGGAAGTAGAAACAATAAAGAAATCACTAAAAGAGACAACTCTGGAATTAGAAATCTTAGGAAAGAAGTCAAGAAACATAGATGCAAGCATCACCAACAGAATACAAGAGATAGAAGAGAGAATCTCAGGGGCAGAAGATAACATAGACAACATTGACAGA
>JADRCD010017593.1:0-16409 GCA_019843815.1 Montemys delectorum
CATTAAACCAAAGTGTCTCCTTATGTTGTTGTGTCTTTAGAGGCTTTTCCTTTTCACCCTCTTCCTGGTGCTGCTTCTCTTCTCTTATCTCTCTATACATGGTCTTGCTATATTGTTGGAGTTTGTCCTAAGCTCATAATGTCCTTGCATCTTGCTCCTGAATACTGGGATCTCAAGCATGCACAACTGCATACACAGCAGCATCAGAGTTGGAAGAGAATAGATGAGTAACAAATATATGTTAAATAACTGGACTATGCCTTTGTGATTCAGCACTCAATCTAGTTTACCCAAAGCATCCCATAAGTCAACACATACTGACCAGTGGACATTCACTGTTCAGTAGAAGGATCTCTCGGCCATCATTTGCTTGTGGTCTTAGCTGGTCACTTATGTCCTCTAGGCCCATCACTCTCATGCTATAAAATAGTGAGTTTGACTCCATGACCTGAGATTTCTTCAGACTTCTCTGTCTGTGATCCTTTGACTGCCATACTCTTCTTGGCCTCTGACACCCACACTTTATGTAAGTTTCTCAGTAGTCTATGGTTTGGGAAATGGAGCTCAAAACAATTGAAAACAGAGCACATTGTCAATAATAGTGGTAGAGCTGTACTTGTTGGTGCAAAAGATATGCAAAGGTCGTGAGGGGATTATGGTCTCTCTGTGCTTAATTCATAGTTCCTTTCTCTGTCTTTCATGATTTACCATCTAAGCACTTGATCACCACTGTGTGTGATAAAGAGGAAAAATGAACCATATACTTACCTATATTTAAAAGATACATCTGCGTTTTAGCTTAAAATGTTTCTAAGGTTAATTCCAATATAGAGATTTTTCTCAACCTTTTGGTCTATATCATGTTATCCTCTGTTTGAGCACTAGGTTTTGTCAAGATTTGGGCTGTTTTACCGTAGTTACTGATTAAGCCCATAGCCCTAGGGCAAAGAGCAGTTGAGAGAGGAAAGCCAAAAGCCAATTACTATAGGTTGCTCAGTCCATTTTATTTACCCTGTGAGCTATCCAAATCACTATGAGAAATATTTTTGCATACATAAGAGTCTGATTTTCTGTCCTAGAATATCATTCAGTTTTTATTCATCAAGTTATATACTTCAGAGCAATCCTGTAATTTATGGGTGCTTTCGGTTAGGTTTTGTTTAAGTGAGTAACTTGCAAAATGAACCTGTTTTCTGTTCATAAATAAACCACATGAGGTGAATTTTCTCTACAACTAATTTCAAATGGAGAGTTCTCAGGGTGTACTTTAGATGCAGTTGTGGTGGTTTATAACCATGGCAAGTGTAGGTGTGTGGGTAGGAACTGACAGTTGCATACTTGTAAATGACTGGAAGCCAGAGGAAGAAGGAGATCCAGTGGTAGGGTTCCAGCTTAATTTCACATCTCTAGCCTCAGGCATTGGATACTGCTAATTTTTCAAAGGACAAACATTTGTTTTACAGAAGAAATTCTGATTTGATTAAGATATTGCTTCCAGACCTAATATTCCTTTAGCAAATCATGCCTACATCATGATTGAAAATAAACTGCATGTTATCTAAGCATTAAAAAGCCACATGATTTGGAACTATTCTACAGAAGTAACATTTAGTGTAATTACAGTACATTTAGATTAATTATAGCCATGGTTCCGGGCGCCACCATACTTAAGGTTGTATCAGCATTTTCCTTATTAACCCTGTGTGGACAAGGTGATTTTCTGGTGGTCCATTTTTGTTTCCCCAGAAAAGATTTGAGTTTCACATAGGTTTAATTCAGAATCCAATTAGCCTTTTTACATTTAAGGCAACCTTTAGAAGACTTCATTTCAGAGGGAATATCCTCTTGAATATTTCTGTGTAAGTGTAAAATCTCAAAAATATATTAATTTAGACAAATGGAAATGGTCATGATGCTGTCAGGAAGTTGACGTTGCTAGAAATAGCTTGTGCTTACCTTAAAGTGTCTTTACAGCATTGATCATAAAGTTAAAAGTGACTGACACTAAACCCCTGTTTCCAGAACTTTAACCCGATGGGCTTGCTTCTGTTTATAGTGGGTCTCTATGTACTCATTTTAATTTAATAGTGTCATGGTACCTAAACAGTAACAGTTTCATCTTCCATTTTTAAGTGTGGCCTTGAGAGTTCATAGCTGGTTCTATCTAATTATCTTCATTCTTAGATTTTTGAGCTCTTGACAGCGATGATGATTTAATTCATTTGTCTGTGATTTTGACAATTGCACACATAATTTTTTAGGGATGGGAGATCTGCACACAGAGAGATTAAGTAACTTGACCAAAATGCAGAGCTTCTAAAAGACAAAGAAGGTATTTAAACTCAGAAGGACCTGACTAGGGACCTGTTTATTGTTTCCAAGCATCCTGGGTTGGTGGAGGTATAAAAGGGAACATTTGAACATTTTTTTAAACTAAACAAAGCAATCTCTGTTAAATGAATGGAATACTCCAAGCGAAAGCAGTGGTTTTTCCTAGACTTCTTTGATTTTTTTCTGTTCTCCTTCTATTTGGTCCATTTAGATTATATTTTACTTTTGCTTGGTAGACTTTTGCAGGCAATTGGCTCTGATGAGGAACAAATGATGTCATAAATTCAGACTAAAATCAATGAGATAGGTGCTCTAGCAGTGAGATGAACAAGTGAGGGGTGGAGGATGTGGTTTCCCTGCTTAGCATGCTGAACTTTTGAAGTCAGAAGTCTGTTGTTCCTCAGAGAGCTAGTACTCTATCACATAGCTATCTGTATAGCTGCTCCTCCGTCACTAAGCTTGGTTCCCAGTACCACCTTCTTCATTACAGCGAGATGACTATTGAGAAGCAACAGAGAACATGTATGCTTTCATGGCAGTTTCTAAATGTGTTAGAGACAACTTTGAAACTTTCAAATAAAATGACCTTTTGGTAATTACATTGAAATGTTAAAGTTAAAACCTGGAATTCTTGCAAATATTTCTCCTCTCATTCTCAGAGAGACTGGCACCAGCTCACTAAGTTTACTCAACTAAAGGAAACTGATTTACCTGTGCCAATGTGTTAATTTAGTTAAAGGGTGAAAAATAGCAACGGACACCATTCAGCTTTCTGATGACTGAGTATGACTATTTCTAAAGTACTGACTTCACTGAGTGAAAACAATAACCAATACCCAGCATCTTATACAGTGGTTGAGAGGCAGACACAAGCCTCTTGGATGCTCTATGAAAACTCACAAAGACTGAAGCAGCAAGAACAGAGTCTACATGTGTCTGCCCCAGGTCCTCTGCTTATATACTATAGCTCTCAACTTAGTATTTTTATGGGGCCACTGAGTGTATGAATGATTGGATTTCTGAATCTTGTATCTACACTTGGGTTTATTTTTCTTCTGCTAGATTGCCTTCTTCAGCCTCTATGTGATGGTTTTGGTTTTATCTTATTATATTTTATCTTGTCATGTTTGGTTGTTATCTCCCAGAATCCTGATTTTTTTTTTCTAATGAGAGACAGAAAGGGAATGGCTCCAGATAGAAGAAGAGGTGTGGAAGGATGCTCTCTTTCATTCTCAGCTCTCTACAATGAGGAAAAGATGAACATTTAAACTGGCACAGAATCTGTAACAGTGCACTTCTGACCTATACTGGAGCCTGGGGCAAAACAAACAAAGAAACAAACAAACAATCCTTCAAAGCCAACCCTGCCAAATCTCTTAATTTTGACTTTTAAAATATTCCATTCAATTACATTTTTCTTGATTGGGTTTGTATGTGTACTTTCATATGTATATGTGTGAATATGCGTGAGAGAGACAGACACAGAGAGAGAGACAGACAGAGAAAGAGACAGCAAGAGAGAGCCCACTGTTTCTCAAAATCCAGCTTTGCTACTATTTTTGAAGTTTTTGTTTGTTTTGTTGTTTGTTTTCTGATTCCTCCTTACACACTCTCCCTCTCTCTTGGTCTTAATAAGAATGTATTCCTGACAGAGTCTCTGAAGCAATTTGTAGATCCCCTTCCAGCTGCAGCCATGTGACTGTAATTTTTTTTTTTTTTTTTTTTTTTTTTTTTGAGCAGCCTCCTTTATCCAAAGAACATCACTGCTTTGGAATAAAGAACATATCTTTCTCTTTTTGTTCTTTGTATATTCAATGGTCATGAAAGGTTATTTGGGGACTCAAATGTAATTTCTGGTTGCTCAAGACAACAGTGAAATGAATGAACAAGCTAAATAAGCTAATAAGAATAAGAATGACTGTGAGATTTTAAATTCATTAATAGATTAGAGTTCTTAAATATAACCTTCAGTGGGTCCATCTTGACCTTCCATTTGGGAACTGGAAATCCTATGAAGAAGACCTAACTGATTCTAGAACATTTTTCATTATAATCGCCAACCAGAGAATGTCCTTTGCTCAAAGTATGTTCGTGAAACCCACTCTACAATTTGGCAAATAGCCACATAAAGATAAAGCCCACTTCTAAAAACTCCTTTCCAAGTATTGTTTTCATTCCTTTGCTTATGGAAAACTAGAAGAAGCTTTTCCTACAACCTTCCAAAGTCTTAGAACAATGATGATGTTTTGCAAAGTGGTAGCTATCAGTGTGCTCTAAGTAGTTTCCTGCAGGGGTGAGGCCCTTTCCCAGTTAAAGCAATACCTCTTGATCTTGTGGGCTGCTCAAGATCCATTTTAATAAGTCTATATTCCCCTTTCCCTCTGCTGCCTCAGAATCTCTAGGGTGTGACTTCCTTGTTACCTTTGTTCCAAATAGACATATGAAACACCCCAGAACCCTTGCAAACTTAGCTTGTATTCACCAGCTTACTGTTAGTAGTTAAGCTATTTAAGGAGGTATTTTATATTGCTTTGAGAACCATAATCTATTTCTACTTATGATGATGATGATGATGACTGAGTTGTAAATTGCTCTTAACTAAAATGGAACATTCTACCATAGAGTCTTTAATCTTTTAACTGGAGAAAATTAAACCTAAATAAAATCAATTAAGGCATGTTATATAATATCTACAACCACTTCAAATTTTAGAAGGAAATCAATAGTGTAATGGTTCCTTGCATGTAAAAAATTTAGGATCAGTATTCAGGATCTTTGATTTTTAATCTTACCTATAAGAGCCTGGGGGATGATTATACTAAATTAGGGTGAAATGCTAATGAATATGGTGAGTTGAACACTTCTCAATAGTGTTACTCACTTTAGCAGTCTAATAAAACATAAGTAACAATGAGTGCCACCCTCTCTGATGTCAAATGACTACTCTGATTTCTTTTTAAACAACATTTGCTAAGTTTCAGGTTGCTATAGCAAGTGGGCATAGGCTGTGCTGTCTTAGAACTAGATATTGATGTAGTATTAAGAACCCATGGCTGAATGGTGGCTAAGAGTCATTCAGAAAGAGAATATTAATCCCTACAAAAAATAATCAAAATCACAGTCATTGCAGCTCAGTCTTCATAAGTATCTAAGAAGAACAGAACCTCTAACACCTCTAACTTCTTCTTGTCCTAGGGATAGATCCCAACCTTCCATAGATCCTTAAATCATAATTTGCCCTCATACCTCAGTTCTATCTCCTAGCTGGTCAAAAAAAAAACAAACAAACAAAAAAACGGGATCTATATAACCATATTTCCTTCATAGTCCCAAGCCCATTGACAATCAAGACCAGAGACATAATGGTCTATTAAAGACCAAACAAATCTGAAAATAGTTGCATCATGCTGCTGTTAAATAATCCTTATCTACAAGAGTTATAATGGTCATCCTTTTTCCTCCTCCTGTCTTTCTCATGTCTATTCTTTCAATAACAATACAGCCAGATTGGTGTGGAGTTCACTTACATAGTATAATCTGAGCTAGAGCTTATGGCAACCTTCCTTCTTTAGCCTTGTAGGTAATAGGCTGAAAACTATACACAACCGCCACACATGGCTCCCCCTCCATCCCTTGCAGAGTACAGGCAGAAAGCTCAGTTTTAATCTGCACTAACTGACGGACCAGAGGTGAAGTTGGTGCTGCTTTTCTTTTTTCTTTTAATTAATTTTGTTTTTGAGACAGGGTTTCTCTGTGTAGCCCTGGCTGTCCTGGAACTCACTCTGTAGACTAGGCTGGCCTCGAACTCAGAAATCCACCTGCCTCTGCCTCCCAAGTGCTGGGATTAAAGGTGTGCGCCACCACTGCCCAGTGAGGCTTATGTTCTTGATGGTTGGGAAGCTATGACAAAAATTAATAAAGACACAATCCATCTTCATATTGCAAGATGTGGTTTATAGAAAAAACAGGATAGTAAGACAGGAAGACATGGAAGTAGAAATAAAAAAGGTTCCATTAGCTTAAGTGGTCTGAGATAGGTTTATTTAGCTGAGATATGAATAATAAAGAATGGTTGGACAAGTATGGATCTGAGGGAGAGATTTCAAGAAGATAGTGGAATAATTACAGTAGGCTTTAAGGTATGGATACATGTGACTTGTTGAAGGAATAAAAAGATCCTTTTAAAGAGGGTAATGCTATAGACAATGAGGTTATGGACATAGACAAGGACCAGATTCATGGGTTCTTCAAAGACCCAGATAAGATATTTGAATTCCAATTTGCCTGAATGGGGTGCTTTTGGAAGAGTTTACAGAGGGATGAATTCATGACTTGATAGACATTTTCTAGTGAATATGCTACTATGTGGAGTACAAACTATAAAGAAGCAACAGTTAGAAGAGGCTGCTGAATGTAGAAGAGGGAAAGAAATGGAGCTCCTGATAGGTTAAAAGTGAATCAGGTATCACTAATAGATTCTATGACCCCCCCATGTGTGGGTGTTTTGTGTGTTTGTGTGTGTGTGTGTGTTATAAAACTGAGTGAAAGGGGAGCTAAGTATGGCGTCCTAGGTTTTTCTGTCATTTGTTATATTTTATTTGTAACTTCAGAGTCTCTTGAAATGGCTACTCTAAAACAAAGAACTCATATTTGCTAAGGAAGTTCTATCTTGAATGAGACAACAGTAAAATGATATCAAATAAAATAATTAGCAACACTCCAGTGCTTCCTGCTCATTCCTCATTCCAGATACTTCATTGTAAGATATATAACATTTGTGGACTCAATTTTAGTGTATGCTTGAATCTGAAATCTACTTATGGTAGACAGAACACTGTTTCATATTCCCTTGATTATTCTAGTGTCTGTGGTTCTATCTTACAACAACATGTGTATTCTACATATTTGTTCAAAGGAGGTAGAGAAATATAAATAAACTTCTATAGAATTTTTACCAACTTTTATTCTTACAATCACAGTGGTAGGATATGTAAAAGTAAAAAAAATAAGGGCCTTCTTATAGATTAGTAATGAGTCCTTGATATACCCCACATGGAAGAATATAATAAAAACCAAACATGCTGTAAATCATCTTCCCTCACTGTGCAAAGATTTGACAAACCTACAGAGACATTTACCTGTCTTGCAGTATCATAATATTTTCAATTCTTCATGATTATTGAATCCAGTCCTAGATAAATGCACATTCCTCTTATGTCTGAGACACTTAGGATGACAAATGTACCATCATTAGGCTATATTTGGTAACTAATAAAGAAATTATTAACAAAAGGAAGTCCAAACTGTCTATGCAATTAGAGAGGAGCTGTCTCATTCTTGTGATGCAATAGAAGCAATGAACTGTCTGCAGAAAAAGCTATTTTCTTCCAAAGAATTTGGCTGTTTCTACTTCATTAGAGAAAAAAAAGCATCAGCATTATCTGGCACTGCATTTTGAGGGCATTTTGACATGGCCCCATATGCCCCTTCTTTCTTTTACCCTTATTATGCAATATGACACTTTTTCTCTTTGTTGATTATTTCTTATTTTCTGTCATCTGTTCCTTTCCTTTTGTCCTTCTGATGAACAGGAAAGGTACTCCCTTACCTTCTACAGTGCCAGAGGCTCAGTGATCTTCAATGCATAGTTAAAAAGCAACCTCTTCTGAACAGCCATGTTGAACTTCTTCAGTCTGCATCTCTACTTCTCTAGGTGTTTTCTCTAGCTCAGACTATGTTCAATTTCTATGGCTGCTTCTCATATCTGTGCGATAACTATTTTCCATGGTCCTTAGTGCATTTTGCACAAGGACGTTCACTAGAGATTTGTGAAATGCTTAAATAGAGTAATGAGCATATCATAATCCTTTTTGTCATTCTCTTGCTTTAAATAGAAGAGATTCTTCTTGAATATACTATTTGCAGTAGTTTAAAGTAAATGGAAACTTAACTCTAATACGTAGAAATGAAATTAAGAGACAAGAACATAATGCTTGTTTTCAATGGTAATGTGTGGGTCTTGGGGAAAAATTATAATTTCAGGTCTATTGATCTTAAATAAGAACCCTGCAGTACTTGCCTTGGAGACTATAAGAAGACACATACTGGGCCATTGTATATAGTGGATGAGCTGAATATCTCTGTTAGGAGGAGTATTATATAATTTATCTTTTTATAAAATATGTATTTGTGATACAAAAATCTGCTTCTATATTCTGTCTTCTTAGGTTATAAAGAATAACTTTCAAACACTTTAATCAGTATTCCCCCTTAGGTATTAGTAGGAAAAATTTACAAATACTTTATAGTAGATGATTTCATTTTTATTCCTAAGAAACAGAGCTAGAAAAATTTAAGGTCATGAGCCTATTATGATTGAAATGCATAGTCATATGAATATGCTACTTTTTATCATTTGAGTTGTTTGCTATCTTTAGCATTGCCCATTTTAAGTTAATGATAAAACTAAATCTCACATTGGAAAGCTTTCTTCGTCTTAAGGCATTAATCCAATTTAAGGGGGTGGGAACATAATATAGTTCCATATATGTTTACTCATGATGTTATGGCTATAAGAATGACATGTAATTGTATTTATTTTTATTTCATCACATTTGCATCCAGTCAACAGCAACATTGGGTCCACCGGTCAGTAAGGAAGTTCAAAAAACAAAGTGCAAACTCTTGTCAATGCAGTTAAAACGCCATGGAAAATACTATGATAACAAAGAATCACCACAGCTTTCAAATCTTAATTTTCTGTAATTTGTGGCCTGAGGAGGCAGCCCAGTGATTAAGTACACTTGTTGCTTTTATGACCCAGGTTGGGTTCTCAACTCCTGCATGATGGCTCATAACTATCTATCTGTAAATGCAGTCTCACATGATCCAGTGCCATCTCTTGTCCCCAAATGCACCCATACTCTACAGACATACATGCTGGCAAAACACCTAGACACATAAAATAAAAACAAATAAACCTTTAAAAATTTTAAATTTAAATATGAACTTCACCCATGAGATGATTAGAGGTAAAAACTATATATACCAGCAAGCTATGTTAGAATTATATGTAACCCTGCATCTGTACTATTGAAAATGAGAAAAATGAGAAACAATTTGTTCAAATGTATGTGCATCTCTTTTCTAGTAATTTTCTTTACCAGAGTTTCAGGTAAAGATTGTGGCAAATAGTTTATATGCATTATTTCATGTAATGCTTCTTTTTAGTAAGTTACTATTTCTCCCATGTTACATGTATGAAAATTAACCATCAGAAGCACCACTATTTTGCCTAAGTTTACTTTCTGCTAGGCAGTATAGTCAGTGCTCCAATCCAAGTTTGGCTAACTTCTAAACAAGTATCCACTGGAAATGTCCTGAGTTTAACCATATGTCAATTTCTTCTAAGAATCTGAATAACAAACCTTCCAAGGTTTTGAATAACATAGCTTAAAAATAATAAAAGCATGAAATGGTTGTTACACATAAAAAGTGATTGGTTAAGAATAAAAAATAACTTTATTTTATGATGTACATGATCTTGAGATTCTGAATGAGAGTAGCATCACCTCTCAGACATTTGCTTCTACTTGACATTGGTTGTCTACTTGGGTCTGAGCAAAGAAATGCAGATCTGCAGTGAAGGAGTTACTTTATGGCAGATATATGGGTAGCTAGGCAGGAACTTCTCAACTTAGAATGAATTTAAACACCACATGAGCTACTGGTGAAGGTTCAATGCCCCAGTCTTCAATGAATTCTGCAGAAAAGCTATTCACCCCCAAATGCTGAAACATTCAGCTGCTAAAATGACTAACAATGTTATGATTTTGGAAAATATGCTCAAGTTTCAAGTTAATTTGCCTTAAGTAAAATACTGCTTTGCAGGGTTTTTTGTTTATTTTTATTTTTTGTTTTTGTTTTTATTTATTTACAAAGAAAGTACCAGAAAATCACTATGTATCTGATATTCTCTAGGCTATATCAGACTCCCTAATAGGCACCAATGGTATTTTTTTGTTTCACAGCATTTCTTACTCTTTGGAATTCATTAATTACTTCTGTCATTATGTGTGTTATCCATGTCTCCCATGATAGACTACAGGCTCCAGGTAGACAAAGACTGTAATTTTATTGCTCAGTTTTCACCTTGCCTGCAGTGTTGAACCATGTAGCTGGAAAATAGTAGACACTCGATCAATATTTACTAATACAGGAATAAATGAAAAAAATATAGAAGTAGGTTCATGAGCTATCTAGTGATTTTAGTCTTGATTTATATCAAATAGACCTGTGTTCCTAATTCTGTAGTACCAACCTACTTCTACCCTTTTCAGGACCTAACAGCTCTGGGAGTCTATGTGATAGAAAGCAAGTCTGTTTGCTTGGTGATTACAAGAAGACAGATACAATATTTACTAGCTTTCACAACTCGTGAACAAATGTGATCCCTGGAGAGAGAGCCACACAGTAATAAAGCAGGGAAGCACAGCTATTATCTGGAAGTGAACTCACACAGGAATTGAGGCTGCGACTTGTGTTCCTGTGGTAAGGAGCTCTGGAGTCATCTAGGATAATTTATGATGACACTGATGAGCAGAGTTTATTTAAATACTGTAAATGTTGGAGTATTCCAGTGTTAAAAAAATCAGCCCCTGGCTGAGTAAATGACTTGTTGACCCCTTTTAACTCTCTGATATACTATTGTTTCAAATATTTACACTAAAGTACTAGAGTCTTAAGTCTTAAAGTGTCACAAGAGAGATGAACTACCATGGATACTTCATACAAAATGTAGATAGGATTTTTTTCCAGTGACACTTCCGCTCATTTTTATACAGTCCATTGTTTTTTGATTGGTTAAATGATGCTCTAAATGGAGGACTGTAATAGCAAAAAATACAAATGTTTTATACAATACTAGTAAAACATTTAGGGGAAAATTTTAGTAAACGAACACATTCCTTGTTGTTGCTATAGAAACAAGTTGCAATCAGGAGGAGAAAGGTGTTCTTCCAAGTCCACATGTTAGTAAGGCCTGCTCAGCAGGCCCAGCCTGATAGAGAACCTGAGTACAAGGTCCAAGTCCTGGGGAAGCTCTTCTGTCTGCATCTCTCTAACATCATTGGAAATCCCTGCCTCTTCTTATGCAAAGCAGGGTCACACTCCAGTCATTCAGCAACACACAGTTAGAAAAGCTCTGACTGGAATCTCTTGTCAAGAGAAGAAGAAAAAGGTGAACAGAAAGAAAACATAGTATCAGATGTCAGCAGACCTCTAAGTGTGCTCCTTGCCATTAAGTGCAGCTCTGCTAGTTGTGTCTCCACCCGACTCACAGATAAACAAACACTTCCAAGCATGCATTTAAGCCTTAAGACTTCATACCAGAATTTTTTCCTTATCATCTGCCTACTTCCATAAAATATGTTCATAATAAAATTAGAATTAAATGTCAGCACTTTCATTTAATTTTCAGAGTTGGAACATGCTCCACAAATGGATATTGGCTAAGACAATCAAATTCTAAGAGGAATGATTTCCTAAAGCCTAATCAATACTACAACTCTAAAATGATCTCTCCTGTCTTTTAAATGAAGTTGAGGTTATATGTAATGACAGGATGAAGCAGGCCTGTTTTGCTTCAATCTGACAAGTTCCAGAAGCTAGAAGGAATAGCTAGTCATAGACAAAAGAGTTTTCTCGTTGCTTGACATTTACTTTGTAAGTAAACAACCCAGTATATTGACATCTCAATATATTAATTGCTGGTAGTTCAAAACATGACACAAATTTAGATAGTAGTTCTTCCTGTTCACAAATACATACACTTGATCAACAAGAGGGTATTTATTGCAGTCTTTGCTTGCAGTTGGCAGAGCAGAATGAGTCATTCTGAAATATGAACTTCCCCAGATCTGAAATATGTCACAAGAAAACAGAAGACACTAGGGAACTGGATAATAAAATAGAAGGAACACAATTTACACATTGTAAGTTATAAACACTATAGAGTGACATTAATAAGATGCTAGCTCAAATGTGTATAAGAGAACTACATGTTGTGACCAAGCGTTAAAAGCTGTTTGATATCCTGGAAACTGACTTGTAGGGTAATCGTGCTGTGCAATGTGGTAGCTTATGGAGTCCCCTTTCCCTGGCTGTGTGAGTTCTGATAAATCATTTTCCCTCTGTGACTTCAGTTTCTTAATCTGTATTAAAGAATGGTGATGGTGGTGATGAGGGTGATGATCAGAAGGGGAAGGAAGAAGAGGATGGATCAGAGAGCTGCTATCTAGCATAGATAAGAAAACTCAAGGCGGACTGGAGAGATGGCTCAGCGGTTAAGAGCACTGACTGCTATTCCGAAGGTCCTGAGTTCAAATACCAGCAACCACATGGTAGCTCACAACCATCTGTAATGAGATCTGACACCCTCTGTAGTGTGTCTGAAGACAGCTACAGTGTACTTACATATAATAATAAATAAATCTTAAAAAAAGAAAACTCAAGGCATGAGAAGTGTACAATATGTGGCTTGTTCCTTTCCCTCTTTTCTATGAAGAAACTGTATTGGTACTTTCCTTTTGCCAAGCTTTTGGCTCTCACCTCTCCGCCATTAAGTGAGACCTAAAGTTTTGATAAGGTAAACTTTCGCAGAAAGGAAATAAATTTCCTTAAATGAGAAAGACAGATACATAATCAGTAATATCCCACAATCCTTTAACATAATGTATTCCAACCATTTATTACTGGGAATACAGACTCCATTCCAATCCTTCAATTAACTAAAGATTATGAAACTTGAGTTTTCTGTGACAGAACCAAATTTGTCCTTATATACACTATTTTCTGAAAATAGGCTATCTTAATTGCTTTTATTAGTATTTGACTTGATTTTGGATTGAGAAGCAGAGTATAATTTCTATCAACTAAAATGATCTGCTGTATATTTGTTAATCTGTAACATTCAAGTTGTCATTGCCATCTTTATCAGACCTACCATGAACCCCACTAACTACATACCATTATCATATCTACAAAGCTACAGACCATCATCAATATTATGGTGATGATGAAATTTGATATCAATGAATAAAATGTTCTTCATTATTTGAGTTATGGATGAGTTATGGATCCATATGGATGGTTTACTGCTTTATTGAGCTCACAAATGCATCACTTTGGCACAAACAAGTCTAATTTTGCATCTATTATGCACAGAACTTGAAATTTCATCATATTCAATAAGATCAAAATGAACATCTTTAAAGAAGTGTGGAAACTATACTATACATCACTCCTTTTCAATATGTCTGGACAGGCCAATGTGACAGGAGCAGCCAGTGGACAAGTAGCAACTCTTCTTTCTATTGGAGACAGGAATTTCTCCCTTTTCATAGTGCTTGACGCTCTATTACAATGTGCTAGTGCTGTTAAAATAAAATCATATGAACGAGTGTGGCTTAGAACAATAAAAAGTTTATGGTCTCTCAGTTTGCAGACTACAAGTCAAATAATTGAAACACTGTCTGTGCTGTCCTCAAAGGTGCCAGGAAAGATGCTTTCCATATCAGTATCCTAGCTTTGGGCAAGATCAGGTATCCTTTCCTATCGTCTTCTGTATTCACATTGTCTTCCCTGTGGGACTGCTCATGTCTGAATTCAATGTCAAGTTCTTCAAGAACACTACTGTTCAGTTATGGTTCTATTCAGTTAAAACCTGATGACCTCATGTTAGTCTGAGCACTTCTCTATCACCCTCTTTCCAGATAAAGTCACATTATGGGGTCCTGAGGATTAGGCCTTCAACATATCTTTTATTTTTCTTGTTGTTATTAATTGAACTTCTTCTTTAATGCTCTCCTACATGGATAAAGTACATTGTAATTACTCTTACCTCTAATCCTTATTAACCCATCTTCTATCATCCCTTTTCCACATTCATGCCCTTTTATTTTCTGATATCCAGAATTTATGTCGAGCCATCTTTGTGACCATGGCTTTGGAATTATCTATTAGAACTTTGTGGGCTTACCAGTGGGCAAATAACTTGTGGAAAATGACTTCCCTTCTCTCAGAATCATGAATAGGCAATAGTTCCCAAGAAAGGATAAGTACCCTGAGTCCTAACCCCATCCACAACTGATTGTTGACAGAGACATAGGAAAGTTACTATATATCTGACAAAAAGAGAATGTTACTGGAGTAGTCACAGGCCATACTGAGGAACTTACTACTCTTGTATGATGAAATTGATATACTGTCAAGATGCCCTCTGAACATCTGTGTTTACATCCATAGACAAATTGTACCAAAGAAGTCTACATTTTCTGTGAAATGTAGTATAAATAAATACAGAGACTACAGCAACTCAAGGTGCTAAGAATTAGTAATAGTTGAGTGGGGGAGCCCTATCATTTTTTCAGGGAACTTAATGTCATATAGTTGCAAACTGTATCTCTGATTTGACTCTTTCTGATTATTTTGAATAATTATCACTCATATGTAAGTCAATTTAAAATGGAGAAAACATACAAATGGAATAGATATTTCTACAAAGAATACACACACACACACACACACACACACACACACAACAACAATATACAAAATGATGTCTGCCATTTTATGAGGAAAATGAAAATAAGAACCATAATGACATATTACTTCATATTCATAAGGGTGACTCTGTCCATAATACACACATTTAAAAGTGAGGAAGTAGAGAATTTGAAATGCTCAGCTTGTTAAAAGGTGAAAATCCCCACACACAGTGTATGCTGCAGAAAACAAGCTGGCGTTTCATCAAGTATTTAAACACGGAGTTACCATGTAACCCAATATTTCTACTGCTCAGTATATATCAAAGACATAGGTCTACATAAACTCTACTCATTATAACATTATTTGTAGTAACTAGTACCAACATATTCATTATAGCATTATTTGTAGTAACTAAAATTGAGAGTACCTTCAAAATGTGTGTCACCTGATAAGTAAACAAATATGACCTGTCCATGCAATGGCGTTTATTGAATCACAGACAGGAAGAAAATACCAATTAAAACTACAATATATACAAACCTTGAAAATACTATAGTAAGTAAAAAACACACAAAATATTGTATGGCCCTATTAATGTTAAATAGGCAGAATGGAAAATCTATAGAGTGTTTTCAAGGGTCTGGAGACATGAAGAATAGAAAGTGGAGTAATTGCTAATAGACACAGCATTTCTTTCATCATTTTCACGTCTCTGAATATATAAGGACTAGGAAATTATATACTTTGAAATGATGAATAGTATTGTATATGTATTATAGCTCTCTAATGCTGTCAGACATACACACACACCACTTTCCACTTGCTATCTTTATCACTCACAAATGATTCACTGAATCATTAACTAGATCATTGTTTACAACTGAGACCAACAATTTTCCCCCATGGAGGAGTGTTTTATCACTGGCATTTAAGATTGCTGCAGCATGGTGATATTAAATAGCAGACAGACTTTAACAAATCGTTAGGGAAATTATGATGGAACACATTAATCACTCTATTTTATACAAATCACCTATTTTCCTAAAAGAATAAAAAGATAAATAGAAATGTTTCAATATTGGGCCAGTCAGCAAGGACAATCACCACCCCAGATTTTTCTGGCTTTGGTGATGGAAGCTTTCTTCACTCCTACTTCCTGGGGCCTGAAGGATCATGCTCCCTAGTACTGTCAGTAAAGTAGACACATGAGCTACAGGACATATGTAGTGAAAACAGTGCTCTGAACTACGGTCACACTTGGAGGAAATGCTGCACATAGTGATGAGAACTTGAAATTGTGGGAAGACAAACACTTCTTGTGTGCTTTTGAAACACAGTACTCAATACTAAATTTGACATCCTAGGCCCTTGGTTCTGTGAAGGCTCTATGCCCCAGTGTGGGGGAATGCCAGGGCCATAAAGCAGGAGAGGGTGGGTTGGTGAGCAGGGGGAGGGGGGAGGGAAAAAGTTTTTTTTTTTTCTTTTCAGAGGGGAAACTGGGAAAGGAGATATCATTTGAAATGTAAATAAAG
>JADRCD010017618.1:0-12882 GCA_019843815.1 Montemys delectorum
TCAAGTTCAAGATTAATAGAGTAAACAGCTCTTTCTTTTCAGGGCTGAGTTTGAAAAGTTATTGTTGAGTCAGATATTCTTTTGATTGCATATATTCAAATGAAAATATTTCTCTTTGCTGCTTTTTAAAAATATTTTTTTTAAAATCTGCTAAAAGTCATAATATGCTACCTGACATATACTTTATTGGGTTAATGGTTTGATGTTTTTTACATTCATTATAGTCTTTGAAGGCTTGATTAACTTTTTTTTTTAAAAAAAAATTTTTGAGGCATTTCTAATGTTTCCTCATATTGGTAGATACTCTTGATTTTCTTATTCCTATGACTGTCTGCGTACACCTTTGTCATGTAGCTATTATACTTCACAACTATAGTTGACATGCATAATTAGTAGGTGAAGCTACTGAAGTTAATGCATATGATATTAACATGACAATTAGTTCACAAAGTTTACTCAGAGAAAGGTGCTTGATTCAGATGATCAGATTGTCTATGGAACAGTAGACAGGGCAGGAGTAAGAACATCATCAGAGGAGAGACCAGATGTACCAAGAAACAACAAACAGAAAACCAAGGAACAAACGAAAGTAAAGAATCTTCAAACCAAGAAAACACATTTTTAGCTATCCTTTTAAAATATATTAATGTTATTAAGAAAATTAGTTCTCGGTCATTTTTTTGTTTACTAAAACTATTACTCCCAGAGTTCATGATTCTGAGATGCTGCCGAGTACTATGTACTACATAGAAACAGAGACAGGATGTTCTGGCAGGCTTACTGGGATGTGAAACCAGATTGTGATAGTTGTAACAACGAAAAATGCTTTGTTTAATTTTAAATTTATATAAATTATTAAAAAACAAGTGTTACTCAATCACAAAAGAAAACACATGGTATACACTCACTGATAAATGGATACTAGCTGAAAAGCTTCAAATAATCAGGATACAATTCACAGACCACATGAAGCTCAATAAGAAGGTTGACCAAAATGTGGGTGCTTCAGTCCTTCTTAGAAGGAGAACAAAATACTCACAGGAGGAAATGTGGAGATAAAGTGTAGAGCAGAGACTAAAGGAAAGGCCACACAGAGACTGCCCCACCTGGGGATCCATCCCATATACAGTTACCAAACCCAGACACTACTGTGGATGCCAAGAAGTGCATGCTGATAGGAGCCTGATATGGCTGTCTCCTGAGAGGCCCTGCCAGAGCCTTACAAATACAGAGGCAGATGTTAGCAGCCAAACATTGGACTGAGCATGGGGTCCCTAATAGAGGAGTTAGAGAAGGAACTGAAGGAGCTGAGGGGGTTTGCAACTCTATAAGAAGAACAACAATATCAACCAACCAGATCCCCCAGAACTCCCAGGGACTAAGCCATCAACAAAGGAGTACACATGGCTCCAGCTGCATATGTAGCAGAGGATGGCCTTGTCATGCATCAATGGAAGGAGAGATCTTTGGTCCTATGAAGGCTTGATAGATGCCTCAGTGTAGGGGAATCGAGGGTGGGGAGATGGGAGTGGGTGGGTGGGTGCAGAAACACCCTCATAGAAGCAGGGGGAGGGAGGAAAACCAGGAGGTATGTTAGGGTGTTTTCGGGAGGGGGAAAACCGGGAAAGGAGATAATATTTGAAATATAAATAAAGAAAATATCCAATTTAAAAACAAAAAACAAAACCAGATGTAATGACAAAAAAAGTGTTAAGCCAACTATAAATCCTGATGTTTTTATGACTCGATATACTCAGAAGCAAAATTTTACTTGTTTCACTAATAATATGTCTAAAATTATTGAGACTTTGCCTCAAAGATTATTATGTTTTAAGGGTCTGAGAACTTAAAATATTTAAAAAGTTGAGGTAGTGGCATTCCTTTTTTAAAAAAATATTGCTTTCTCAGATGTTGGCATATGCATTTATTTGTGCAACTAGTTGTATTGCAAGAATATATCCATGTATTTGTGCTAAGCATCGATAACATTATTATAATCAGTTTCTGAGATCATATTTTTATCATATATATACACATATTTTAATCTTATTTCTCTGTGGATATTTGACCCATATACGTATATGCAAATGTACACATTCATATTTATTGGTAAAAAAGTTCTCAAGGTGAGACGAAAATGCTAAATACATACAAATATGTGTGTCTGTGTGTGATTATGAAAGTTAATTACAAGACTCTTGAAGAGAACTATTATGCAATTAATTTAACTCTTTCATCCAATTAGATTTTGGTTACATTTATACATTATATCAGCAGTAAGTTTAAATAAAAGGTTCTGCCAGGCAGTGGTGGCGCATACTTTTAATCCCAGCACTTGGGAGGCAGAGGCAGGCGGATTTCTGAGTTCGAGGCCAGCCTGGTCTACAGAGTGAGTTCCAGGACAGCCAGGGCTACACAGAAAAACCCTGTCTCGAAAAAAAAAACCAAAACCAAAAACCAAAACCAAACCAAAACAAAACAAAAACCCAAAAAGATGCTTAGTTTAAAACGGAAAAAGTCTATTTGTCCTTCTCAGGGTGGATTCAGAGCTAAGTTTAAGTGCTAGAATACTGACTCTCCTCTTCTTTAAGCATATTACTTAAAGAGCATTAAGTCTGAGTCTAAAAGAGCTGAAGATTTATAAAAACAGCATATAAAATATTTACTCTCAACTGGGTAATCAAACATATTAGTTACATAAATAAAAATATTTACTTGGAAAATGGAAAAAGTAGCTTGCTATAAACATTCAAATTACAATAAATAAAAATTCTCTCTAGAGACATTTGAAGAAATATGTTAATATGTATTATTTCAGATCCACATAAACTAAAATATTTTACAATCAAACAGAAACTAGAATCATAAATAATATAGGAAAAAGGATAAAGCTGTAAATGTAGTAAAATTATCTATTAAAATTTTAAAAAGATTAAAATTGCCTAAGAAAAGATAGTCAGCAATAAAAATTTTTTCCTATATTAATTAATATAAGGCAAGATGGGAGAATTCTATCCCTTATTCTGCAATAGCACTTAGCTTACTTAGGCACAAGATAGCTATACTTATGCACAAGGTACTAAATTCCCATTCAGACAGAGCTCTCTTTTCTGACCCATTTAACTCTGCAGAATTTGAACTGTTTCAATATTAGTACTTACCCTATTCCATCTAACCTTATATCAGTCTTTTACAGTCATAATAATCTTTCTGAAACGCCTATCTGTTCATCTTATGCCCCTGTTAAAATTTCAGGGGTCCTTGGTGGCTAGAGAACAAGGTGACAGTTCTTACATATGACATATCACTTTTTCTAATATCTTCCATTTTCTGATTATGCCTCCAAAATCACGTGTAAGCTATTCCCCATTTTACGAAGTATAGTTTCATATTGCATGAGTTGTCCCTCAGCCTAATTTATTCCAAGTTTCAACGGAGTCTCTTCTGCCTTCAGGCATATTTGATCTTCTATTGCTTGAGCTACTTTTTTTGCAAGTCCAGAAACAAAAGAAAAATTACATCAAGTTTCAACACACATTTATTTCACCCTAGTGGAGAAATAATGGGCTGGGGCATGTTCTTTAAGAGAGAGGGACAAATTGTTTATATTTTCATCCTTACAATCATGATTCCTTAGACATGGAAGCAGTATCTAAAGACATTGGCAGAAGATTGCTGTGTGACCACATAGCCAGTGGATCTATTGTTTTCTTTTTACATAAATTACTGTATAGTGAACAGCCAGTCTACAACATATAATCTAGGTACTGATTTCCACATTTTACCTTTTTAATAAAAGCCATTGTTGTATAGCTTTTTCTTGACTATAAACCATACTAAATTTTTAAATATTTCCTTTTTATCATTCACCCCTCCCACTTTGAAGTACAAGGGTCTATCTGATGGTATAAGCAGAAAGGAATTTATCAAAGAGATGATATGGTGTGGTATGTATCTCAGGAGTTTCTAGGAGAGCAGGAGTGGGGGGGTCTGTATCTAGTAACAACATAGAATATAGTTGCCAGACATTGTGGTGATCTCTCCTGCAGCTTACATCATGAACTTCTTATGTCAGTTCTCAGCTGGAGGTCTGATCAGTGCAATAAAGTTCAGAGACACAGTTCCTGGACTCTAGGAAGGATAGTGAATGTGTTTCCTAGTGATAGCATGTTCTGTTTTTATTGAGAAGTAAAATCAAAAGATGTTTATTGAAAGATGTGACTATTTCTTATTCCTTTAAAACTCACTAATCATGATTTCTAAGGCATCCTTAACCAAATGGAAACTGGTGCAAGACAAAATAGGGTCTATCACACTCACTTTTGACATTAGACAACACAGAAAACAGTGCTACTCAAGTCTTTGAAAGAGTTGATTTGGCTTATTTACTTGCAACAGATTTGGTATAATTTTATAAGAACTGTCTGGAGACTTTGACAGCACAACTTGCTTGCTGAGGATGTCATGAAAAGTTCCTCCAAAAAACCAACACCATCAACAACAACAAAAAAACCCCAAACAAACCAAACAAACAAAAAGAGTTCCTCCTACACAAACCTGCCCAACTTTACTCCCCTTCTGAGTCTGTATGGCCATCAGCATTTTTCTGAATGAAATGACATTTTTTAATCCTTACTTAAAATCTTAACAAGATGGCTGAGGAAATAGATTTGGCTTTCACATAAGTATGCTAGGTTGTCTGTGCAAACAAAGCATTTCATTGTAAATGCTAATTATAATTAATGATAAGTTAGGTTAATCACTTAGGTTTTCTTTAAAATGAAGGAGATGGCAAATGTGATCATCTGTAATTGCATGGGTGACTGTACCCACTGGTGAATCCCAAGGAGAAAGATAAAGTTTAAAGTGATAGAACTGCTTGATTATACCTGGAGTTCACCATCAGTTTAACTGATGAATGAGGTAAAAGAGCCATAACTAATTTTGACTTCACATAGAATCCTGGTTGGCAGTTTTTGAGGCATAGACTGTGGAAGGGTTGAGGAGACAGCAGTTTTTGAAAGCATGCTGGCATATATTGGTGAATGCAGGCAGAGGGCTCATTATGTTGCATAATGTACAATTTCATGAACATTCCAATTTTAGGCAAACTGATTATATATCAGCTTAACAAGAAAAGGGAGTTAAAGGAGAAATGAAAAATATAATTGCAAAAAAATAGAAAATGATATGGGTGATAATAAATAACTGAAGATTAAGGCAAGGTGACCATGTGTTAGAGGCCATCTTGTTTATACAATGTGACACTGTCTAAAAACCAACAGCAAAAACCTTATTAAACAATCAAGTGGAAAAATCAGTAGATACACTATGATTATAGTACATCAACAGCAGCACAGTAAACTTTTTAACACTCAAACACAATAAGAAAACTAGCCAACATATGTTTGCAACTTCTTAAAGTACAGAGTCGCTGTTAAAATGTCTCATTATGATAATCCTATAGAGTATTGAGCCAAAGATGAAAAAGACTACAGGGAAAAAGAAAAATCTTAGTTGACTATTAAAGAAGAATATTAAGATGTAGATGGTTTATGAGGCTTTTTAAATAATAAGGCATGATCTAGTCTTATGATGAACAGAATGCTTCACTACAGTGATGCCATCATCGGAGCAGCAACATTGCCTCCAATTGCTTTGAAATGTTACAGTATATTTCACTATTTGAATGCTGAAGATGGGGAATACATTTCAGACACTACAGCACAATGTACTCAAATCTCTATAAGGCACTGGTATTTACTCAAGGACAAGGCATTTCTAGTGGACTTATCTTTCCTTGTTGGTAGTAATGGAGTGGTTGGTATATTTTATACATTATTCTATCAATGGGGAGGGAGTGGAAGTAACCTCCATTTATGCCTTGTTGCTAATGAGATGAACAATTTTTTCTTTACTCTAGGTAGATTACTCAGGAGAGAAAGACAAAGACAAAGAAATGCAAAAAAAAAGTCCACTAGAAGACACAGTCTTACTGTGCTCTGTAATGCTGAGATGAAAGAAGAAGCTAGAGAAACGAAAGATTTCCCCACCATATTTATGCAACAGCATTGTTTTAAGGACAGAACCACTTAGCGCCTCTTCCTCTTCTTGGGCCGTGTGTTCTCCCAGTTCTTTTTTTAGCATGATAATTTATTTGTAATTATGCAAATTAATAACTAAACAAACAACCAGAGAACAGACAAGCTTGACTCAATCCAATCATTTTCAAAGACCCACAAGGAAGAGTTTATTTTGAGAGCTTGAGGACTGAGAAGTACACCAGAATCAGCTAATAATAGCCTCTGATTTCAATTGCTTACAACAAACACCTATTTTTATTAAAGTAACCATGTGAAAGGAGCATATTTTGCAGATTCCAATAAGTTCTACAAGTGCAATGATTCTGCCATGTGAATGTTTTCACTTGTGGTTATGTTCTCTTTATTTTCTACACCATACCCCAATGCAAGAACCCAAAATTGCATAGCTTGCTATTTCATTAAAATGAAACAACTGAAAACACAGCAGATTTAACTAGTAAAATAGGAAACATCATCCATATACATGTGAACTATGTTTACTATAGTTACACAAAAAGATAGCTCATATTTCTAAGCTAGTCAGAGTTTTCTGGTAGAAAAAAAAAAACAGTATAATAGTATTTTAACTTTTCCTAAATGTCTTCTATCTCTCATAAAAGCCATAAAATTTCATCAAGTATTTTACATAATTATCAACATCACACACTTTGAAAGCACCCACTGAAGTGTGGAGAGGCCACACTTGTTTTTTTTCTTTAGGGAGAGGACTCAAATGTTGTTTGACTGGTTCAGGCACTGGGAGAATGTCTCTGTGGTACCTTGATAAAACAATTCTGACTCATTTAACTTTAAAAGATTGAATAATATAAATGTAAGTGTGTTGGTCTTCTGTAAATGAAACTGAAACTATGTTCTCTAATCACAAATAGGACTATAGAAACAGAATCCCACAATATCATTAAGAACTAGAGCTGCTGTATTAGGGACACACCAAAAATTAGGACGAGTACTCATTCCAATAAATTCTATTTGGAGGAATGAATAACATAAATTTCAGAAAGAAAAGCAACCAATTCAAGATTTTTTGTTTTTGTAGAAGTTTCCCTAAGCCTATTTGACCCTTCCTTCATATCCTCCATATATTAAATTTTTTAAACCCCTTGAACCCACCAAGATCAGCTCATTTATTTTTCCTCCTTTCCCCGCCCCATTTGGCAGCAGAGGAACTGACGCTGAATGGATGTTCATACGGATGGCGTTATTTTACCAGGAAGATGTAGTCCATAAAAGACTCAGGATAATATTCTGCATAGTGCAGGTGGAGATGAGATTCCTTGTATAATAAGGTACCAGAATGTGCTGCTGTGTGCCCAAGAGGAGGGAGGAGACAAGCCCTCTAGGCTCTAGCAGGATAACTCATAGACCAACAGGTTCCACCTCACAAAGCTAAGAGGCAAATTGGGAAGGAACCATGACTGAAGCATTACAGCCATGCCTCAGCAGGCAGTTAGCAATTACCATCAACTGCATTTGGCAACAGCAGAGGCTGCAGATTATTATGCATGAGTGTAAAGTGATTGATGTTAGCACAGCACTGATGTCCACCTTATCCTATTTTATGAGTACCCTTTGAATCCTAGGGAAAGATTACATGTTGATTTAGTCATGTGTAGATCTAAATATCTATAGACACTAATTTTTTTTTACAATTACTTAATAATATTTTACACTTATAATTGTGTCACTCACAATATTATTACTGGTGTGGAAATATCAAAGGTTCCCTTTCAAGAGACATTTAGTTCACAGATTATATAACATGGTGACTATATATTTTTCACTACAGATAGCAACAATGAATTTGATAGATCCAAGTTTTTATCAATTCATAAAATACTGATTAAATAAACTGATGAATTTATCGATTCCTTTGCATTATTGTTGTTTTATTTTTGCTTACTATTTTGCATGCCTTCAATTTATATCATGCTAGTTCATGTGTTTTAAAATTCTGATGCAGCATCTAGATGCACAAACATAGTATTTTCAATGTAGCTTATCACTGAGAAAAATATTAAGGTGGTCTGAAAGTCCTCATGGTCGGCTGCTTCTACATTTCACCATAGCTTCTTTAAAGTCTCCTTTTCTTCACCTTTTTGTAGCCTCATGGTGTGATTTTTACTATAGTAAGCATCTTGAGAGAAAGGATCACAGGAGCAAGAAGGCCCTACCATCAGGAGAGGGCAGAGTAGTAAGCAGAAGTTAGCCTCTTCCGGTGACAGAGAAAGAGAAAAAGGAAGAGAAAGAGAAGAGAGAGAAGAGAGAAGAGGGGCAGGGAGGGACGGGGGAAGAGAGGGAGAAGAGAAAAAGAAGGATCAATGTGAAGCAATGAATTTTGGATTATATCGGCACTATGTTCATTGTTACAGGCTAGAATGACTGAGAAAGCCAGGCATGCAGAGGGAGCCCATAGCCCCAGGATTTGAGAAGTAGGGTGAAAGGATCAATTAAATACAGTTATGTAGGGAGTTCAAGGCCAGTCTGGACAACATGAGACTTTGTTGCTCACAAATAAATAAACAACCAGATACAACAGACAGACAGAAGAATGATTCAGAAGAGAGAGACCCATCCTTACAATCTTTGATTTGTCAAATGAATTAATTAGAACAAAGTGTCCAGGAAATTCCCCTGCATAGGGCCAAGTGGAAATGGACTTCAATGCCGAAATTCCTACTGAGACTCCTAGACCCAGACCAGTAGGGATGATGCTTTGATTTCAAATTTTTGAATCACAGGTTTAGGTGTAGGATTAGGAAGTGCTTTTTCAGGATGTCTGGATGACTGAGGAGGCGGGAACAGCAGACGTGGGACTCCTCCAAACCCATCACTGCACCCTGCAACACCAGGCAGTGGTAAGGCATGTTTATAGAAAAGGTGGTTCCATCTTCCATCTTCAGGAGTACAGTTCCTATTCCACTTTGGTTCCTGTTTTGCTCCACATAGCTGGTCCGGGAAGCACAAAATGTGGTTAATGTACTTCACAACTTGAGCAAAGGAGCTCTGCTTAGACTATAATTTTATGAGGTTCTATTTCTATTAAAAATAGTCTGTGACCTTGTCATGACCTATAGAAATACAGAAAGTTGGGTTTGAAGAGGAAAAGGGCAGAGAAATTGATGACCGACCGGTGACAACCAGCTGCAGTGTGATACCACAAAAGAACCATGGATAGAGACACTGAACAAGGAAAGGCACTGAGGGAATGGATCCCCACAAGCCTGGCAAAAAGTTGAATGCAAGGGTAGAGAAAAAGCAGTCATGAAACTTGTACCTATAAGCCCACGGCAGGGTTGGAGTTGGCACCTTTACTTTTCTCTAAACTTAAGGGAATAGAGAACTGTGTAGAGTTATAGTGGTTGGCTAAAGCATAGTCAGCAACTGGAAGTCCTCATAATAATCAGTCAACTGAAGTCTGCACAGAGCACCTCCTACAGATCAGCCACGCGAGTATTACAGATGGGAACCGTCGAGGCCAGGAGCATCATTTAACAAACTGGTGGACTTCTTATACTGAATCAGCACTAGGTAATGCCTTGTCACTTCAGCCAGAGACATGGAGGAAGAGCTATAGATGACAAACAGTTTAAAGGGCTGGTTTTGGAAAACAAAACCAAAAACCCACCCCCTCCCCCAAGAAAGCCCCCCAAACAGCAACAGTGAAAGCTTCATCCTTTGTTTCAATTTTTAACCAAGCAAGGCTGTTTTACAGGCAACCTGTATATGGACCCTATTTATGTGGCCATACTTTGGTCGGTTGTCCCAATTACACGAACCGTAGGATGCCATGGGTTGCTTTCTTCCCTTTAACCCGACAGCTTAAAGGCACTGAGAATCACACTGCCAATACAGTGCAGTGGGTTCAGTATAAGTAGAAATGGGCAAACCAATCACTTCTGTGTCACCTCTTTTCTTCATTTCTGCAGGTAGTATAGCTTTTCGTCTTCTGCCTGTTCCATTCATACACTAACTAAATCATCTTTTTTTCCCCTCATATGTCTTGTTACAATACTGTGAACAAAGTGGTCTACAAAAGCCAGTGCTAGCCTATTCAATAGCTTCCTCTTAAAAACCAAACTCTATTCAAGGTGGCATCCTGGAGTCACGCAAGGCCAGCACAAAGGCGGCTTTGTCTTCTCTCCTCCCCTTTGTCTTCCTAGCCATTTGACTCCTCATCCTTTTCATTTCTTAGATGAGGCTAAGCACTTTTCCTCAGAGAAAGACCTGCTTACTACTCTAATTTTTAAAATGTGCACTCAGCAGTGTTTCTGACGATTCCAGAACAACATATGCCCAAAGCACAGACAGGCATGCTCATTTTAAGCTAATTTCCAATTATTTCCGGAGTACCCAAGAAACGGTTGTTACCTAGCACTGAACAAAGAGCTGACAAGAATGTTAAGGTGTAAAAGAAGGCCTCTTTGTGTCCTTACACTCACATAAGGATTTTTTTTAAAAAAAATCATATTCTAAGTAAAGAATGATTATCCGAAGTAAAATGTCTAACACATATGAACTGCTCAGTTAATCCTCTCTCCCACCACAAATATTCTTTCCTTTCTCTCTCTCTTCTCTCTCTCCTTCTCTGTCTTTGTCCCTCCTTCCCTCCCTCTTTTTCTCCCTCCCTCTTTCTCTCCCTCCCTCTTTCTCTCTTTCTCCCTCCCTCTTTCTCTCTTGATGTTGGACCTCAGCAGCCAGAACTGTAAGCCTCTGTTTTGGATCCTTATTAATAAAGGAGTTTGCAGTATTTGTAGTATCACATTAGCAGTGCAATATAGTATAGGATAGGGGCCTGACCCTGACAAATTATACTCCAAGTTGTCTGACTCTAGAGCCAGAGGCCAAAAATACTCCAGATTTCCTTACTTTGAGCGTTATTATTTTGAGTTGTAATATTTATTTAAAATACTGCATATACATGAACTATAATGCAAGATGCCCTGTTTCAATAGCGATCCAGTTCAGGGCAAAGCTGCTCATATCAATTTGTGACCTTGAGAAATAATATTGGTGGCATAAACTAAAGATAATTTTAAGTATGAGTAACTTGGCAATGGGCACATGCAACTGATAAAATTACATTTAGTTTGCTTGAAAATAATTACAGGTCACCTTTGTAGAATCCAAAAAACACAGATGTCAGATTGCATCAATCACAAGCTGACAGAAACATTCTGTTGTTGTTGTTGTTTTAAGACCAAAAGTTGTCCAGGGATCCTTCCAAAACCACGAAGTCTTTCAGAGGACTAATGCTTACATTTGCATTTCTGCAACAGCAGATGCATGTGAAAAGCATGTGCCACCCTGCAGCACATCTGAGATGGCATCAGGGAGAGGGACCCAGATGCTGTCAGCTCATGCTGAGGCTCAGAGCATCAGATCCACAGGGAAACCATTTCCTGGGTGCTCCACCACACTGAGCACTTCCAAAACATTCGGGGCCCCATCTGTTCCTTCTCCCTTAGGCCACAGAACGGAACAAGAAACTGAAAGAAGCAAAGCAATTTCCAAAAGGAAGAGGCTTCTGGGCTCAAGAGTTAGAGGGCTCCTCAGCGCTCCACAAAGACGGGGAAAGAGAATGAAGAAGATATTTAGGGAAAAATGTGGAAGCCAAAAGCTGAGCTTGAGAAGAGGGCCCAGGGGGCTAGACTAAGTCCTATGGGGTCTGAGGATTCTTTTCAGGGGCTGGGCATATTTTAGAACTAGGCTGCAGTGACACTAAACGACTCCACAAGTGTATAAAACGGTCACTGAGCTGTACCTATAAAGTGGGTGGATAGTATGGTATGCAAATTATATGTTAATGAAGCTTCTAAACAAAGACAAAAAGAACAGGATAAAAGCCCTAAGAACGCCAGACAGAAGCTGTGGACTGGTATGAACATGGGGAGGCAGTGACAGTTTCTTTCCCATTATGTGTCCATTCTACCATCTGCTCCGCACATGTTATAAGATCCTCATTTGAGGTTGAGAGAGCTGAATTTTTAAGATGTTCCTTCCAAACAGAGTTTGTCGTAATGAATGGATAAAAATTGTTCTTTAGGATTAGAGAGATTGCTCAGCTAAGATCACTGGCTGCTCCTGCAGATGACCTGAATCATTCCCAGCACTCACATAGCAGGACTCTGTCACTTCAGTTAGAGGGGGATCTGATGCCCTTTCTGACCTCCGTAGGAACTAGGCACATATGAAGTACACGTACATACATGCAGGCAAAACATTCATACAAATGAATACGTCGAAGCCATAAAAAAAAAAAAAAAAAAGTTAAATAGTCTTCCTTTAAGTGGTATTTAGCTTTTAGCATGAAGGATCAACTATCTTTTCAAGTACAGGATGCTGAAAATTCATTCTTAAAAATGGAAAAAATTAAAGGGTTGATAGGATAAATCTATCATAAATAAACTGGAGGTATTCTGAGTGGCTCATTATCTTCGGAGAGAGATACATGCCAATTATTCCTGCTAGAAGTAAAACCAATTTTTTTTAATGTCAAAGTCTCCATCAGTGCTGCTAGAAACCAGTAATAAGAAATAACCAGTGGGAAAATCCTATAAAGATGTGTATGTGTAAGTGTATGTGTATGTGTAAGTGTATGTGTATGTGTAAGTGTATGTGTATGTGTGAGTGTATGTGTATGTGTAAGTGTATGTGTATGTGTAAGTGTATGTGTATGTGTGAGTGTATGTGTATGTGCAAGTGTAAGTATATGTGTATGTGTAAGTGTATGTGTATATGTGTAAGTGAATGTGTATGTGTATGTATATGTGTATGTGTA
>JADRCD010017638.1:0-12921 GCA_019843815.1 Montemys delectorum
TTTTTTTTTTTTTTTTTTTTTTTTTGGTTTTTTGAGACAGGGTTTCTCCATCTAGCCTTGGCTGTCCTGGAACTCTGTAGACCAGGCTGTCCTCGAACTCAGACATCTGCCTGCCTCTGCCTCCCAAGTGCTGGGATTAAAGGCATGCGATACCACCATCCAGCCAACCCTTCCTTTCTTAATAATGTGTGTTTTTTAGTGTTAGCCTTTAACAAATTTTCTTTAAAAATATTATACTAATGAGGGAATTGGGCACAAGGTAATTAGAAGTAGAGCCATAGATCTTAAATACACGTGACTCTTACGCATCTCTATTGGATAAAGTATTTATCACTAATATGTGTTACATTTTGTCAAAATAATATGTAAATGTTTAAAAGATAAAAGAAACAAAGTTTTCACTTAATAACCCAAACAATTTTAAGCACTGTAAAGATTTGTCACAACCAAATTACCCCGGCCCATGGGGCAAGTAATTAACCAGGGTCTGAAGGGGACGAAGCCTGAAAGAAAAAACGGGCGAGAGAGAGGAACGAGGCCAAGCAAAAACGGTTGTCAAAGCCTAACTTTACTTCAGAAGGGCAGGGCAATTATACTTGCAGAGCAAGGAAGCGTTAAGAGGAAGTGGGGTGGGGGGTGTACACCTGGCTTCACACCTGGCCGGAGCGGAAGCGTTGACAAAACATTTTATGGTTTTTCCGAGAACACTCCATGGTTCCTCAGAGAATAGACTGTTACTCAGATAAGGTCAAATTCTCAGGGACAACAGGGACACTCTGTCCCTGACACCAAATATAGATAGCAAAAATCTCCCAGAGCCGAATGAATCAAATACTGTCTTCTGATATTTAAGGAACATGTTGTCAACTTGCAGAGTCAAAAGCTTAACATACTTGAAAATAGGTGCCCTCACTTAAGGTGTTTTAGGACCATGTGAAAATGTTCAAATGCAAATCGCTATTTACTGGACAGAAATAGAAGTGCCCATTTTAAGGAACTCATCTCCCTCCATGGTGGCAGTGCTTTGTGTTGCGGGGCTATAGTATGAGTAGCAAGATAGTTTCTAGAGAAAAGCTGAAGGAGAGACTGGTTTCAACAAGGAAACCAGATAAACTGCATCAGGAACTTCTAAAGATTTAAGTGTGTTCACTCTTGAGGTGAAACAGCTGTTAATGTTAGTCTCCAGTCCAGGAATTTTGAAAATTGCATACATAGTTCAGGATACCACATGCAGTTGGAACTACAGGTCTGAGTAGTGTCTGGAAAGATAAGGTTTCCATTTCTTTTTCGTGTGTTTAATGGCTGGAAGAAAAGTCAAACAACATAAAGCAAATCATATAGAAACAGGGCATTGGCAAAATGGCAAATGTATTGATCCTGCTCTATACTTGTGGATGTGTTAGTGTATTGCTAATAGAGCACACCCTCTTTATCTCTTGGATAAAATAGGTTTACAAGACCTAATTTATCAAATAATTAAAATCTGCCAAGAGATGGGCTTGTGTGCTTTGGAATCTCTCAAGAGTTTCTAAGCAAACCCTAATGAAGGTGCATTTTAAAAGAAATGCAGATGGATTTAAACAAAATGGGGTAAAGAGTCTGAAGTCCACACAGAATAATTTCCCCCTTTTGGTGAAAGAAAAGGACATAGGAGGTTAGAGACTAAACTTAGAATATACCAATAAGTTTACATGGGAGATGTTAATAGAAATGTTTACTTAGACATGATAACAAAGAATCAGAAATATTCTCTTCAATTACTTGGGTATCATGAGGTACACAGAAACCTAAACAATTGTTTATTTTATTCTCTATCAGAAGTATTTTGCAAATGTGTGGAGTTTTTATTTTCTTTAATGCTCTTGGATATTTGGAGAAAAGGCACCATCAAGTAATTTTATGATTATATGCTATCCTTCATTACTTGGTGGTGGAATATCATTAGTGAAATGGAACATTCTCAATAACTCACCTCTAAAACAGTTTCCCCTCCCATTGAAAGATGATTATTTGGGAACTGGAATATCAAAATTTATAAAGATGTTTCAGCAATGATATGAAGTAGTATATAGCTGTTTCTCTTTCCTTTAGCAGACACTGTTATTAGAAACTAAAATACAGGGAAACATTCAGTGTTATTGTGTAAGAACTGAGTCTAGTACTGCCAGAGTCAATTAGTTGTAAGCTAAACTCAGAGCCGAGAGGTGATGATGGTGGTAGTGGAAGTGATTTTTAAAAGACTCATTTTCATGTATATTTACATATATTGTCGGATTTCTAGCAACTTTCATTTCCTTGGATATGCATTTTTCAAGGCATGTTTACCAACTCAAAGCCGAAAGTGTTTAAAATATCAATTTAATATAACTTAGAGCAGCAATGTTTTGTCCCCTTCCATTTATGTTGTGTAGAAAACCAGACTTCACTGTGGAGAAAAAAGTATGTTCAGATTAAAGCTTTAAATTGGTGGCTAGTAGCCCAGTTATGAAAAACTTGGCTGCCTGCTGCTCTTTGGTAATGTGTTCCACAGGCTGTTGTTTTCTGCTGATCGCCTATTTACAGTGATTTACTCCAAATATGTGGGCGTCTTAAGTATATGGGTGTTGTCCAAGAAAAAAGGAGTCAGTTTATTCTAAATGATGAAATGAGAGGCAACATACAAGGACTTCTGTTGATCCCTTACTAATTCTTAAATTGAAAAGAGACTTGCCATAGCTGCTTGGAGACCAGTAAAGGAATCAGTTGAATATGAGGAACCACCTGTTGGCACAGCACTGATCTTAGGCATATGGAAGAGGTAGATAAAGAAGTTTGAGCCTTTAAGAAACTTACAATTCACACTGATGAGGATGAATGCCATTCAAACACAATGATGAGCTCTATTACAAAGCAGAATAAAAAATAATACTTTACCAATTTGATAAATCAAACAGATCCTCTATTCGATTGAAAAAGCCTAACAGTGATTCTAATTAAGATTTCTCCAGTTCATATACATCCAGCAGTCAGGGCATTTGAGGTTAATACTCTTTGATTATTTATTAATTTACCCAGAAATATAACTCAATATGAAATATTCACTTGTATTGAATATTGTGACAAGCTTTGCACAAGGTCTTAAAGATAAATGGATTAATAATGTGGGTTTCTTAATGTTTACAAGTTCTAAATGTAGAAAAAGAGGGGGCAAAAATGTGAAATTTCACAGTAAATTAAAGATAATAATTATCATTTCAGAATTGATAAAATGGTGCATGCTTACATGTGGGGCAAGTGGAGCATGCCACCAGACAAAAGAACTGGTGAGGTTGGGCAGCCTCAGATCCCAGGGAATCTGAGAATTTAGAATGGCAGGGGTGGAGAGAGCTCCCTGCCAAACTACCTGATCTAGAACATGTAAACATGACACTCCACTGAGAGGACTATGGCAATCAATCACATAGCTTAAAGACTGGGAGGTTTGCATGCTAAATGAAGAAATAGAAGTATCGAGATAGGCCCAAATTGTTCAGCCAATGAGCTTTCCTTTCAGGGCATTCCTTCCCAACAAATGATAATTAATCCCTGGGTCACTTTGAGAAAGGTGTGTATATTTACATCCACCATCAAATAAAACATTGTGGACAACCAAGGATTGATGGTCTCTTCACCAAGGATCTCCACAGGGATTGGGGAGGGCTTCTTTCTAAAGGGCCTTGCTTAAATCTCCATGAGAAGGCCTTCTCTTGCCCATCCCCTCCTTACTCATGGCAATCACTCAGAACCAAACCTTCCTGGAGCATAGATGCCCTGAGAGGAGCAATCAACTCATTCCCAACTTCCCATGGTCCCCAGTTGAGGTGTCTAGACATAGAGGAGACTGAGAACCACAGCAACCATCCCAGATCCTGCTGTTTCCCACTGGAGAAAACACAGCCTGAGGTCCCCGATTACAGTGCTCAGACTCCCTTGAGCTGCTTGCAGGCAGCGCTCAGGCACCCCAGCACTGAGGCTGACACCCAGCCCAGCGGATACAGAAGGCTGTTAATAATTATTCTGGAAAAATTCAGAAAGACTTGTTTGAAATTGTAGCATTAAAGATTTTTGAGAAATACTTGAGGAAATTCCGGTATTTTATCAGTGTTTTAATGGTGTAAAGTCTATCAAAAACATTACTTTGGCATGATATTGTTGGTGATTGCATTACAGTTCTATGTAATTTTTTGCTCCATTTCAGATTATCATTAATTGTGCATTGACTGTCAATTCCAGACATTTTCATTGACTTGAATAGAAAGCCATTGGTAAGTAATGCTGAACTGGATCAGTTTTCTCGTTTTGTTTTTTAGATACTTTATATTTGTGTTTCTAAATTTAATGCAGTGAAACAGCAGTTTAAGCATTTAAGCAAAAGCAAAACAAAACAAAAAACAAAAAACAAAAAACAAAAAAACCCAATTGTTTAAATGTAGAACACTTAAGAGTTACCAATTTACAAGCTCCCAGGCTGGCTGAAATCTAAAAACAAAGATAGGGGGACTATTGTACTGTACATTCTGTATCATTTCTGCCTTTTTACTCAAAAGAAGATGACATGCCATAGGAATCCTAGTATATGCCACAGATGAATGCTTTACTAACCATGACAATAGTCACACCAGAGAGAAGGCCTCCAAGCCACATAGTTGTTAGAGTAACAATCACTAATAGAATGTATTGAGCATTGAGAAACCTAATTGCAAGAGAATCTAAGAATTTAGTTTTTAAAGATTCTAAGAATTGAGTACAAGATTCTGTTAGGTGAAACTTCACTGTGACCTTGATGGGATTTTGTATCACTGTGAAAATAAAGCTCTGAACAGATCTGTTATGGATTATCTGGTTTACATTAATTGAAGTGGGAAGAAGAATCACTCTAAGAACAAGAGAAACCATTTCATACTGAATAAAAAGGAGAAAGATAATTTATTAGAGGGCTCCATTCTTCTTTGAATTTTCCTCCACTTTGGATACACTATGATCAGTCAGCTTCTGCTCCTTTCATTGTACCTTCTCTATCATGATGCACTATATTCCTGGAAATGTAAACCCAAATCAGACCTTCTTCCATTAAGTTGCTTTTGTCAGTATTTTGTCATAGCAACCAGACAAATAACTAACACGGAAGAGAAGAGCAGTATTGAGAAATAGTGCTACTGCTGTGATAAACCCAAGCACATGGTTCTTGAGATTTGGAATTGGATTGGGTATGAGGAGTTGTTGACGAATTGGGACCTTTAGGTTAGAAGAATCCTTGAATACCATTTGCTCAATGTACCATATTGATAGGCTCTTGAGAGACAAGAATGCTAAGGGAAACATTGACATGGTTTCCTATATTGTAAGACTAAGGAACATTTATATGATACTCTGGCAAATAATCTGTCTGCAGTCCACCAATTTCCTAAGAATTTTACTTAGGCTGAATTTAAAAGTAATGGACTATTGTTATGGTGAAGAAAATTTCAAGAAAGGGTAGCATGCAAGCTATGCCATTGCTCTCATCCAGGTCTATAGTGATATAGAACAAAAAAGTATAGGAGAAAGATAAGATAAACATAGCTCAGGGAGGCAAGGCACTTATGAGGAAATTTAAAGTTTCATACACAGACAATGCAGATAATATAGCACATGTAATTGGTAATGAACTTAGCACTACTAAACAAAAAGTCAATCCTTTTTACTTGGATGACAAGAAAGCTGTCCTGAGGTGAAGACCCTAACCTTCTAAGGCTCCATTCTGTGAAATGAAAATGTGTTTGAAAAGAGAGAGCTTAAACTAAGATATGTATGAAATGTATCTCTGCTAAAAAGCAACAGCATGAGAAGGTGTTTCCCAAGAGTGAGAACATGAAAACTACAAACTTAGACACATCTGGAAAGGGAGGATTTTAACTAAGAAAGTGTCTTCATCAGACTGGCCTGTACAGAAGTCAGTGGGGCACTTTTTAAATTAATTATTGAAAATGAAGGGATCAATCACTGTAGGTAGTAGCAGACCTGGATAAGTGGCTATAGGTTGTATAAGAAGGAAGACTGAGCAAGTCCTGTGAGTAAGTCAGTAATCAGTGTTCCTCTACAGCTTCCAGTGCCTTGAATTTCTTGGACTGTGATGTGGAAGTATAAGTCAAACAAATGTTTTCTCAATATTCTTTTGATGATGATATTTAATCACAACAGCAGAAATATTAAGACAAGGACCAATGTCACTATGTTCCAACAAGGGCAGCCTTCATACCATGTTGTCTGTATAGCATCATACACATGCTACTAGTTTTATAGACATGTAACAGATAGTATGGAGAGGTTTGTGGGGTTTTGCACCACAGTTCTAGAGAGCTACCAAGGACAAGCTATTTGTGAAAAGGTCAGAGTTCCTTCAAGAAAACCTCAAGAGGCCATGGTATGACATTTTGACGATCAACTCAGGATGTTGAATATATGAAGCCCATGAAATGGTGTAAGTAAAGCTGTAGGAGTGGAGAAGCTGTAGGAGCCAGGTGTGGCTCAAGAGAGAGGATATGAATGCTGCATGAAACAGAACTGGAAGGATGGGGCTAAATAAACCCTTTAAAACTCAGAAAATTATATTAATATTCTGAGATACGAGAAAAGAATCTGCATAATTTGATTATTACCCTCGAGATTTTAGTGCTTTTGTCTGATCACACACTACCATGCCTACATTCTCTTCTCTTTTGAAATGGTAATGCATACATTGTACTGTGGAAGTAAATAACTTGTTTGTGATTGTATAGGGGACTACAGATAGGTGATTGACTTCAAAATCAGTTAAGAGATGGAATTTGCATTCAATTTTTAATTTTCCCCAACATACTGTATGTACAACATGTCCTTTCTCCACAATTTAAGTGTAAATATAAAAGTTCTTGCAATAGTCCCCTTTTCTACTTCAATTTTTAAATGTTTAATTTCATGCTTGTTTTGAATGTTGATTATTTTTGTGTTTGATATTTTGCCAATAGATTTGTTCAAATTCTGTGCTGTCCAGCATTGTGATATTTCTCATTTTTATGCTTAAAACATTCTCTTGCTAATTATTTGCTTTACTATCTTCAGTAATAATACAATTATGAGTTTATATATCAATTCTTGCCATATTCATATATATGGTATGCCATATTCTTAAATTTCACTAGCTAATCATATTTTATTTGATATTTTATTTATTAACATTTCAAATGTTATCCTTTCTCCTGGTTTGCCCTCTGCAAACCCTCTCTTCCATCCCTCTTCCTCCTGCTTCTATAAGGGTGCTCCCCCACCCACCCACCAACCGACTCTGACCTCCTCTCCCTGGCATTCCCCTACACGGGGGCATCAAGCCTTCATAGGACCAAGAGCCTCTCCTCCCATTGATGCTGGATAAGGCCATCCTCTGCTACAGATGCAGCTGGAGCCATTCATCCCTCCATGTGTACTATTTGGTTGATGGTTTAGTCCCTGCGAGCTCTCACGGGTCTGGTTGGTTGATAATGTTGTTTTACCTAACTGATCATTTTTAATGGTTTCTTTTAAGTGTTTCTTGATTAGTCTTTATTTTGTTCCATTATTTATGATTCAATATATCTTGAATGATTTTCTACACTTCCCCTCCACTGACATGGTATTTTACTTACTGCCTTAATGTATTTCAGTACAAAATAACTTAATTTTCTCAGTTTTACAAACATAAGCTAAGAAGAAAAATGACAATATTTCTTATTATTTTTATACCCCTCAAAATCGTTTCTTTCTGGCTCTCTTACTTATTCTTATATAATCCTTAGCTATGTTCTCTTCTCTTCATTCTTATATTAATAAGCATTCATTCCCCTCTACCAATAATGGACAGTGCCTGGCCCCATAGCATCTTATTTATTATCTCTCATTAAGTCAATACTAATAAACCTGGCTTGAAAATTTTAAAAAGTCTACAAAGAAATAAATCAAAATGATGATAAAGAGGTCATATAAATTAGAAAAAATAGCATATTTTACGGAGGAACCTAAAGGAACAAAAATAAAGATGCCAGTGGGACAACATGGCAGACACTAAAAATATACTTACAGATTAAAAAATAGCAAAGGTTTAGAAGAGAGGGAACAAAATATTAAAACCTATGTTTAGAGAGTGATGAAACAGTTTAACATAGAAAAAGCACCAATACTTTTGAAAAGGAAATTAATTCTGAGTATTATAAGAATCTACATAAAAGCAGAGGAATTACTTCATTATAATATACAAACATTCCTCTGGAGAAGGCTGAACTGAAATAAGATGTAAGTGAACAAAGGTAATTATTTTAAGAATCCCATGCTGCTAACAGAAGTAAAGCATAAATTATAGGCTCATTATAGGAATCAAGATAAAAATGGGTATGAAAATAAGTGATAGAATGATGTCTGATATATTCTCTATAACTTTCATAAGGCATATGTTTACAAAGCATCATCTGATAAAATAAATACTTTACACAGAAAGTAGACAAAGATATTTGAAATGAAAAGTAAATAAATTTTAGTGATTTTTATACTTGATATTTATGTTTTATAATAGTTAATATTTTAAAACAAACTACTTATAAAAATTAAATTAAACTACTGTGATTATATTCTATGTGTTAAATTATATAATTTCATCACAAAGAGGTAACTTTTGTTTCTTCTAGTTCTAGGAGTCTTTTCTGAAGGAATTAAGTACGGCTTCTTCATTTGACTTTTGAAACTCTATTCCCTTAGACAAAAATGATTGGCTCAGGGATCTATGTTGAAATTAAATAAAAGTAGCTAAAGTTTGGATTCAGAGACAAAAAGATACTTTGCTATGAGAGCAACACTCAGTGTCAAAGTATGGTGTGGCAACATTATAGAGATTGACACAGGAGAATATTAAGTTTCAGGAAATCCTAAACTACATTGTAAGCCTCTATTTGAAATTTATAATCCAAACCAAACCCTGAAGCAAACAACACCCCCCCCCAAATGAAGAGCAAAATCAAATAACAATAGAACACAAAACTTCACCCAATATGTGCATTCCATATTGGAAGTATCCTCAGTGGGATTCTCTTACTTTGTTTCAAGCACAATATCTAGCATACACAAGGGAATAGAAGCAATAATAACAATATGAAATAGTCATAGAAAATGAAACAACCATAATGATCTGTAAGATATAGGAAGATTGAAGGAAGGTAAGAAAGACAGAAGCCTAAAAGAGTAGTTGGAGCCTATGTATTTTCTTGTCTTCTTTTGATTTTTTTGGTCTAATTTGGTATTGAACTTAGAGACTCGTATATACTAGCTATGCTCTCTCTATTTCTGACTCACTAGCCTATTTCTCTTTGAAAGATAATATACTTAGCTATTCTTTAGGGTTGTTTTTCTGTCTTGAGCCATGAAAGACTATTATAGTCTCGTTTTCCCTTGAGTCCTGAAAAGTAAGATGTTGAGGAGTCAACATGCTCTACTTTTCTGGAAGCACATTAAAAAAAATTATTAGCTATGAACGTTTAAGAAGTCCTTTTTGCTGTCTCCCCTCACATACTTTCCCGTGAGAACTCCTACCTTCCTGTCCCAACTTATCCTGTTCAGTTTCCCCATCCATCCATACTTCAATATTTTATTTGTTTCTTAATAAAATCTATCTGTTCACTCTAGTCCCTTGCTCTATATCTACCCACTGTGGTTATATGTGTTGTCATTTGTTGATCATTGAATTCATAGCTAATATCAACATATAAGTGAATACATTTCATATTTCTCTTTCTGGGTCTGGGATACCTCACTCAAGAGGGAAACCCATGGAAAAGGAGGAAGAAATCATGAAACAGGCAGAGGAGATGAAGGACATCAAGAAACAAGGCTATCGAAATCAGCACAAACACATAGGTACTGAAGCAGCACAAGGCCTGCTTGGGTCTATATTAGGTCCTTAGCATATATGGTAAGGTTTCAAGTTTAGAGTTCTTATGGGATTCCTGAGTGTATAAATGAAGAGATTGCTGATTCTTATGCCTTCTCCTGGGTAACTTTACTTCTATTGGTATGCCCTGTCCAAGTTCAATCTGATAGTTTTTGTTTAACTTTATGTATTATTTCATTATAAAAATGAATGAATGAATTGTAACCTAGCCACTAGGGTAAAGGTTAACAACTGAACTGGCGCTTATATCTGGTATGAGAGAGAAAATCAGTTTTTCCAGTAGAGTGACACGACTCCAGGGCACATCTTTTATTCAAGAGTAGTTGACCAATATATAATAGGCTCCCATTTGTTTTGTGTGCTTTTATTTGCTTCCAGGTTGGTCTGGGTTTTTTGCTTGCTTGTTTGTTTTCTCTCTGAGTCTTTTTTCTTTTCTTTTCTTGAGTTTGGGAGGCTTTGTTGTTGTATATATTCCTTTTTCTTTTACTTTAGCTGTGTGAAAAAGTAGGGCGACAGGGTCTGGAAGGAATTGGGGAGGGGAAGAATATGATCAAAATATATTTAAATTAAAAATATTTTAAATAATAAATATATAATAAAAGATATACAAATTCAGCTTCATATAAATATATAACTAAAAATAATGAGAAATTATACTTTTCAACCAGTCAATCAGATGACAAAAAAAAATATCCTTTTAACTAATTCTGACATAGTTTCATGGTGCATTTTCACTAGCATTTTTAGATAATGTTTATTGCTTATTGTTTATATTTGCAAATGTGTTCTACAATGTTTCCTTTCATGTGGCTAATCTTATAAGTATATAACAATTTATTCAAATGATGCTTTTTCCTTTTTTGATTGGATATTTTCTTTATTTACATTTCAAATGTTGTCCCCTTTTCTGGTTTTCCTCCTCCCAGAATACCCTATCACATCTTCTCTCCCCTTGCTTCTATGAGGGTGTTCCTCCACCCACTACCCACCCACTACCACCTCCCCACCCTCGATTCCCTTACCCTGGAGCATCTATCAAGCCTTCATAGGACCGAGGACCTCTCCTTCCTGACAAGGTCATCCTCTGCTACATATGCAGCTGGAGCCATGTGGACTCCTTTGTTGATGGCTTAGTCCTGGGAGTTCTGAGGAGTTTGGTTGGTTGATATTGTTGTTGTTCCTATGGGGTTGAAAACTCCTTCAAATCCTTCAGTCCCTTCTCTAACTCTTCTATTAGGGACCCCTACTCAGTCCAATGGTTGGCTGCTAACATCCACCTCTGTATTTTTAAGGCTTTGGCAGGGCTTCTCAGGAGACAGCTATATCAAGCTCCTTTCAGCATGCACTTCTTAGCATCCACTATAGTGTCTGGGTTTGGTAACTATATGGGATGAATCACCGGGTGGGACAGTCTCCAGGTGGTATTTCCTTTAGTCTCTGCTCTATACTTTATCTTGCTCCAGTGAGTATTTTGTTCCCCTTCTAAGAAGGACTGAAACACCCACTCTTTGGTCTTCCTTCTTATTGAGCTTCATGCGGTCTGTGAATTGTATCCTGGTTATTTAGAGCTTTTGGGCTAGTATCCATTTATCAGTGAGAGAAAACCATGTGTTTTCTTTTGCAACTGGGTTACCTCACTCAAGAAGATATTTTCTAGTTCTTTCCATTTGCCTAAGAATTTCACAAATTCATCCTTGTTAATAGCTGAGTAGTACTCCATTGAGTAAATGTATCTCATTTTCTGTATCCATTCCTCTGCTGAAGGATTTCTGGGTTCTTTCCAGTTTCTGGCTGTTACAAATAAGGCTGCTATGAACATAGTGGAGCATGTGGTACATATACACAATGGAGTATTACTCAGCTATTAAAAACAATGAGTTTATGAAATTCTTAGGTAAATGGATGGATCTGGAGAATATCATCCTGAGTGAAGTAACCCCATCTTTTTTAATAGGGTTATTTGGCTCTCTGGAGTCTAATTTCTTGAGTTCTTTGTATACATTGGATATTAGCCTCTATCAGATATAGGGTTGGTAAAGATCTGTTCCCAATTTGTTGGTTGCCGTTTTGTCCTATTGACAGTGTCTTTTGCCTTACAGAAGCTTTACAATTTTAAGAGGTCCCATTTGTCAATTCTTGATCTTAGAGCAGAAGCGATTGGGGTTCTCTTCAGGAAATTTTCCCCTGTGCCTATTTGCTCGAGGTTCTTCCCACTTTCTTTTCTATTAGTTTCAATGTATCTGGTTTGATGTGGAGGTCCCTGATCCACTTGGACTTCAGCTTTGTACAAGGAGAAAGGAATGGATCGATTTGCATTTTTCTACATGCTAACCACCAGTTGAGCCAGCACCATCTGTTGAAAATGCTGTCTTTTTCCCACTGTATAGTTTTAGCTCTTTTGTCAAAGATCAAGTGACCATAGGTGCATGGGTTCATTTGAGGGTCTTCAATTCTGTTCCGTTGATCTACCTGCCTGTCACTGTACCAATACCATGTAGTTTTATCCCAATTGCTCTGTAGTACAGTTTAAGGTCCGGGATTGTGATTCAATCAGAGGTTCCTTTATAGTTGAGTTTGGCTATCCTGGGTCTTTTGTTGTTTCAGATGAATTTGCCAATTGCTTTTTCTAAATCCTCGAAGAATTGAGTTGGAATTTTGATGGGGATTGCATTGAATATGTACATTGCCTTTGGTAAGGTGGCCATTTTTACCAAATTTTTTCTGTCAATCTATGAGCATGGGAGATCTTTCCATCTTCTGAGATCTTCTTCAATTTTCTTCTTCAGAGACTTGAAATTCTTGTCAAACAGATCTTTTACTTGCTTAGTTAGAGTTACACCGAGGTATTTTATATTATTTGTAACTATTGTGAAGGGTGTTGTTTCCCTAATTTCTTTCTCCACCTGTTTATCCTTTGTGTAGAGGAAGGCCTCTGATTTGCTTGAGTTAATTTTATATCCAGCTACTTTGCTGAA